>JAVXUL010066466.1:0-10026 GCA_035590515.1 Trichilia minutiflora
CTCCTTGTGGATACGACACTTGGACTCACCGGAATATTCTACGACAAGACTACCTACACTTGGGTACACAATCTAAGTGAGATCAATATATGTATGTTTTTAGCATACGCTTTCAATGACGAGTGGATATAATTATGTTTTTTTTATGTCTTAGAAAGATACGTTGATATGTTTCATATGAATAGATTCTAAATGATTTTGCTACGTTATAAATGCACTCGTATATTATTTTAGTTTTGATAGTTTATGATATTTTGAAATATCTTTAGAGTGAGTGGAACTAATTTTACTTTATTTTAATTTTTAGGGATTAAAGTTATTTACAAAATATTTTAAATATGAGTGGATAGAACTTTATATGTTTTAAAAACAAATTTTAAAAAGCTACGTTTAGGTTTGTGAAATGTTTTACTCATGAGAGAGCACTAATGCTAAATTTGCAAATAAATTTCCTTTTAAATTTCTTGCATATTTGATGATTTGCAAGTACGTGACAAATAAATTTCCATTTAAGTTTCTTGCATATTTGATGATTTGCAAGTATGTGACTAAAAATTTCGTATGGTTGTTTGTTAATTATTGATATTGTGGGAATTTATTTTAAAGAGATTAGATGCAGTTATATTTGTTTTATATTTCAAGAACTAAAATCTATGTATAATTGTATACATAAGAATTTATGTTATTAAGCATTATTTTTTATGCTTATATATTTTCTGAATTTTTTATTTTACAATTTAGCTGGTATTTTTTATTTTCTTACCCTTAATTAGGAGGCATAAGGGGGTAGTTTTCATGTTTTAAACAGACACGGCATAATATCTGTTATGTGCAATACTAATACGAGTGAGAAGCAGGAGACAAAGGGTGATCTGATACCTAATACGAATACCCTTACCTTCATACAATTACATATAATTCCAATGTATATGATTTTCTGAAAACTATTCTCTAATTTTTGATATCTGATACCTAACACCAATATACATATAATATGAGTTTATGATTTATTTAATTTCTGATTTCTAATAATTGATTTTTGATACTTGTACATGTACATGTATTTTGATATTCCTAAAACGTTTTAAAGAAGTTACAAAAGCTTGGTATTATGAATTTAGTATCTAAAAGTGATTTTTGATATTTAGTCAATATTTAGATATGATTTTTGATTACCTATTTTTGTATATGTTATAAGTTATAAAAGTTTTTATGAATTTACAAAACTTGATATTATGCTTTAATGCCTGAAAGCAAATTTATTTATATCATATGTTTTATTTCATTTTCAGTATTTACTTATTGAATTTTTCAAAAACCAACCCCAGTACTACTATCCAGTTTTGCAGGATTCTTCTCCTAAGTGAGGACTTGTATAAATTTTCTAAAAGAACATTGGAATACTAGATCTTCAATGTAGTCACTTAAGAGTCTTCATTTTGCATGGGTCTACCTGTTTATATGTATATGGGCAAAACACCTTACGATGTATATGTTTTATAACATTTTATATACTTTCTTGTATATGATATATGTTGTACAAATGGACATAGTGTCTTTATGTATACTTACAAGTCTTGTATATGAGTTACATTTGTTTGAATTAAATGTTTGCATACACATTGTGTCTGACGCTTATGGAGATAAGATATATCTATCTCTATGCCAAGCATAAACCCTATTTTGGAGGGTGTCACAATAATAAGCCTATTTATACTATTAATAATACTAATTCTAAATAAAAGAAAATAAATTAAAAACATTATTAATGAAGGATTCAATAAAGTAATGAATAACAAGTTTATTTATATTGCTAATAATATTAATTCTATTTTAAAATTAATTTTATAAACAAAGGAATTAAAACTAAACTACAACTCAAATAATAAATTAAAAATTCTACTTAAACAATAAAACTAAATAAAAATCCTAATTAAACAACCAAATTAAATAAAAGGCAATTAAAGTTTTTTAATTTTATTCTATCCCTACTTTATATCGTACATTATAGAATGAGGAGAGTTTCAAGTATGCTAAATTTGGGGAAAAAAATAAAAAAATATATTAATTATTTTTTAAGAATAAATTATAAGGTAATGTTACTTATTTAAATTTATATATATGTATTAATTTTTAATTATTAAATAATGTTACATTCATTCAATAAATACTATATTTTGCAATTATTAAAATTATTTACTATATTGATAAATAATATCATTTAACATAAAAATTTAGAATATTAACACATTAACATTATTCAATTTTTCAGTAGTCCAGATCCTCCTTAGAGCACCTTTAAATTCATTAAAGAAAAAAAAAACATTGAATCCAACTCAGCTTTGACATTGATAAAGAACGTATGTATAAAATTTTCAATTTTTAAAATTTTCAATGAAGTTTCCTTAAAAGTTTAGAGTATGATAGAGTGGGGAGCCAATATCACTAAAAAAAATATTCTTGTAATTAAAAGTGTTGGTGCGAGAAGTTATGGTCGTTTTCAACCTCTAGCACCAGTGTGTCTTTCTTTTTGAACTCGAGTTCACAGAACTGTAAAACACTGAAAATCTCAAGGGTAAAGCTAGTTTCCTAACGAAAATCCTCCAATACTTAAGGCAATGACGATTTTGCTTATATGTGGGATGAGAACAAAAATCGAACAGAATCAATCAGAGAGAAAAGTTGAAAAGTGTCTTGTGTGAGTCAGTGTAGAAACCCCCCTCTCAAAGTTAGTGCGTACCTTTTATGCTTCCTAGATTCTATATTTTAGAAACCTAGAATTTTGTACCTTTGAACACGTGTTATTGCATGTCTGACATATTTAAAATCCTACTATGGAAATCACGAAACGTGGACAACATGATAGTATCCCTGTCATGTATGCCCCAAGGCCCCGAACACGTGTCCCCCGAGATAGAACCTCTAGTTTCCTCGAGACTGAAGTCCTGATCTCCCCGAGAAGCTTCCTGGAAATGAGCTATGGCTTTAACGACACTATATAATAGAATAGCACTGTGGAAGTATGCAGGTTATGGATATCCCTGAGCCCCTGACACTGTATGCAGGATATATCAAATTGTCCCCCCGAGACGGAACC
The DNA here is from genome assembly GCA_035590515.1 of Trichilia minutiflora. Classification (NCBI taxonomy): domain Eukaryota; kingdom Viridiplantae; phylum Streptophyta; class Magnoliopsida; order Sapindales; family Meliaceae; genus Trichilia; species Trichilia minutiflora. The sequence goes on from JAVXUL010066466.1 coordinate 3,098, forward strand.
CAGAATGGTGGTAATTGTAGGTCTTTTTCCTGAGTGTAGATTTATGAAGAACAGTTCATAGAAGACCTCCTGACTAATAACCTCAAATGGTCTACCCGAGGAGACCTCTTTGTTCTCTGTGTTATACGGAGAGCTCTCGGGACGTCCTCGTATCAGAAGGTTCATTAAGAGGGTGTTATGTTTGTATGATGGGCTTTGGAGATGGGCTTGGGTTTATGGGCCAGGCCTTGGTGCAAATACCCAAATATTAAGTCCCCCAATTTTTAATTAAAAGAATTTTTAATTGAAAACTAACTGGCGTCTGGCATCCCACACCATAATGGTTGCCGTCATCTTTAAGATAACTTCCTTGAAAACGTAACCGTCACCCACGTGTCATTATCCCATTGAAAGACTAGTCTGAAATACCACGATATTTGAGCCACAACAATACCACCAATGTAACAGGCCCCACTTCTATTCAAATTTGAAAAGACCTAACCTTTGGCAATTCATATTCGGGTGACGTGGAATCTCCTTGTCCGTTGGATCAGATTCGACAGTTAGAGTTCTCTTGGCCTTCCTCTCATTCGTCTATAAATATCTCGTTCTTTCTTGAGAATTCTTTTTCTCTCTCTCTACCATTACCTACAAACAAAGATTTTCTGAGCATTCTCAGAGTTTTTTTGATGATTCTCGAAAGACTTCGGTTTATAGTACTCTCTCATTCCTCGAATGAACTTTAAGCACATCAACTTGGTGAGTTTTCTTCACATTTCTGTCCTTTAGTTATTCTGCAAATCTTGACAGAACTTGCAAATGTATGTTAGGATAAAAATAGTAGGATTAGAATGCATGTTAAGGTAGAACAATTTAATATTTTCATAAGAATATTCAAAATTTGATACTGTAGTTAGTAGAGAAACAGAGATTATACCGTTGTCTCAGACCCAATAGTAGACCATATTGACCTTGGTAATCATAGTAGATTCATAGGAAAATTGCCTCATTTAAAGTGTTGTTAATGATCCCTGACCAGCCTCTGATTTTCACCCTATGTTTTCCTGAGCAGAAATGGCTTCCGTTTCCAGCTCTTCGACTACCTCTGAGGCTGCTGTTGGGGAAGACAACGTAAAAGAAGGTCTCGAGTTAGTGGCTAGTCCGACACTAATCTCTGAGGTTCGGTCCTTATATGAGCAAGATTGGTCCACCTTAACGGTCATGGAAATCGACCTAGAGGCGTACACAGCCCTGTACAATATTTCGAAGGATGTGTACCTCCGAGCTTCTGAAGCCAATGAAAGCCCAAGTGTTCCCCCTAAGGTTGAAATGGCCTTCAACGAGAAACTATTCCATCTAGGGGTGAGGTTACCCCTATAGTCTTACTTTTGCCAAGTACTGACCATGATGAGGATAGCCCCCTACTAGCTTAATCTGAATAGCTGGAGGACCCTAGTAGGATTATACGTCCTTTGGGAGCAAATAACCGACTCCCCACCGTCGCTAGAAGAGTTAAAGCACATGTTCGTGCTTAAGAAGAACCCCAGGTGGTATTACCTTCAGGCGAGGCCTCGAAAACCCAATCCGATTAAAGGGAATCCCACTAGTAACAAAGACTGGAAGAGCAAATGGTTTTTTATGGGTGAAAACTGAAACTTCGAGCCGCACCTTCCTATTTTAAGTGTATTTTATGAGACCTTGATATGGATAGGGGAGGCCGACCTGAGCCCCCATAGTTTAGAGGTAATTAAGCTAGCTAGGGCTCATTCTCCTGATCAGAAGTCATTACTTTTCGATTTGAATCTGCTGGCCTCGGACTTGGTGAAAACATGCCCGAATAGAGACTTTGTAAATCTTCAGAAGAAGAACTTTGCCTAAAGTATAGTTTCCTCATAAATATTTAATTCTAGGACATACACATATTTTTATTGCGAATATGATTAACTCTTTTGTTTGCCTTTTTACAGGAATAACAATGTCTGGCAAAACACCTGCATTGGCTTCTCTATGCAAATTGCTCAAGAAGAAGACCACTGAGCCCTCCAAATAGACTCCCCCACTAAAAGAGCAACAAGGTCAGGGGAATGTCTTGATCAGAAGAAGAAATCAGGGGTCCTTGGAGTCCGAGTCCCAGTCTGCCCCAACAATTGTCCAGGACAAGGGGAAGGGCATAATGATGGAAAAGCCACCCCTCGACAAGGGGCAGAAGAGACCCCAAAATGACCTTTCGATCGACCAAGGGCCAAAAAAGCTAAAACTCGGGGGTCAGGCTCCGCGAAAGCAGATGCGAACTTTTATGGGGTCGCCAAGATAGTCGAATTGAGGCTGGGTGATATCCTCGAGAAGAAACACAAGCACTTCACCCATCTCCTAGACATAATCAATGACATCGGAAAATATTTGGCCTCACATGTTGCTGAGAAACTTGACGACATAATAAAGGATATCGAGGCCATCGACTTCATATATCAATGGGGTCTGTGGGTAAGTTCAATACTTGAACCCTAACACTTGTTATTTGTTCATAAGTTACTAATGCTTCATTTCATTTGCAGGCCTGCTATCAAATGAAGAAACAGTGGGAGGCTCAGAGGGACGAGACGAGCAAAATTAAGAAGCTCAAAAAAGAAAACACTGTCATTGTCGAGCAGCAGGAAAGACGGAGGCAGCTTGGCCACTGAAAGAACACAGTGGGAGGCCAAAGAATCGGTATGGCAAAAGAAGAAGGAAGGACTCGAACTTTGGCTTGCTTCGTTAGAATCTGCACACTCGGGACTAGATCTCGAGAATGCTAATTTAAAGTCTCGGATAGCGCTACAATAATCCGAGATGAAAATATTGAAGAAGCAGATGGCCGGAGAACCCAAGAGAATCCAGGTTACAGTGGCGGCAGGTCACAGTGAATCAGGCCATTGACTTGACCTGCCAAACTTTTTAAGAGAAGTACCCCTAACTCTACCTCGGGTGGCTTTATGAAGAATTGAGGCGTGAAATGCCAGATTTTAGGGTTAAAGACCCAGAAATAAACAAGGAAGCCCTCGCCTTAGATGCTGTAGTTGAGGGAGCTCACGTCGATCCTCCCATGACAACTAACCAACCTCCTACTGATCCGCCTGCAGACCCTACTCCCTAAGACTTCGAAGTTGTAAATGAAGATAAGTAGGGTCGGGTGCATTATCGTAATATGTACCTTTATAATAAATTAATATTTTAATGAATTTCTATTCTTCTGATTCTGATCTTGTCTTCTTTGGGTTGTACTTTAAGTGTATACTTGAAATGAAATATTTCTCCGAACAAATAACTGAGAAAAATTTTTCTAAGTATAACACTCGGCTTAGTGTGAATATCTAAACGAATAACCATACGGACTTCCAATCGGTTCAGTGAGAATATCCGATCAAATGACTTAGAGAAAATATAGCAAGCATAATGTTCGGGTCAACGTTTAAATAAACTGCTTATTGATTTCTCGATCAGCTCAATAAGAAAATCCAAGCAAATAACTTAGAAAAATTTCTCATGCACAACACTCGACTCTGCGCGAATATCCAAACAAATGACCATATGAATTACCAATCGACTCAGTAAGAATATCCGATCAAATGACTTAGAGAAATTCTAGCAAACGTAATGCTTAGATCAATAGTTAAACAAACAACCTAAGAGCTTATTAATTGGTTCAATAAGAAAATTCGAGTAAATAACTTAGAAAAATTAAACAAGTATGATGCTCATATTAACATTCATACAAATCATTTAACAAATTCTCATTCAGCTCAATCAGAAAACCCGAGTAAATAACTTAGAAAATTTTTAACAATCATAATATTCACATCAGACAATATATAGTGAAATCCGTCATAATAAGTGTGATTAGTATTCATTATAATAAGACAGAATGTGATGTTAACATTTTATCTTCATCAATTATCAACATAAAATGTATGTACATTCGGACAACATTGATAAATATATTCCAGTCAATGATCCATAACAAAATTTAAAATAAATCGTTTATATCACACGGTCTCGGATCCTAGATAATATGATTCCTATAATAACATTGAGGTCGAGGATGACGTGATCCCCGTATCCAACCTTTGATGTTATAACTCAAAGGGCCTCAGGATGATCTGATTCCTCAAGCCGTATATGTCTTTATCATGAAGACGACGTGGTCTTGTTTGCATAAGGTCTTCTCGGGGATAACTTGGTTTTGATAGTCGATCTCAAACAACGTGATCTATTTGGCCTCTAAATGACATGGTTCCCTGACTACCAAACATCCTTAGCATGGAGACAATATGGTCTCGTTAGCCTAAGGTCTTCTCGAGGACAACTTGATCCCAGTAGTCGGCCTCGGACGACGTGGTCTATTTGGCCTCGAAACGAGGTGGTTCCCTGACCATCAAACATCTTTAACACGGAGACGACGTGGTCTCATTGGTCTAAGATCTTCTCAGGGATAACTTGGTCCTGATAATCGACTTTGAACTACGTGGTTCATATGACCTCGGAACAATATGGTTCCCTGACTATCAAACATCCTTAGCACGAAGACGACGTGGTCTTATTGGTCTAAGATTTTCTCGGGGAAAACTTGGTCCCGATAGTCAACTTTGGACTATGTGGTCCATATGACCTCGGAACGACATAGTTCCCTAACTATCAAATATTCTTAACACGGAGACGATGTGGTCTCGTTGGTCTAAGGTCTTCTTTGAGAAAAATTCAGCTAAACTTGATATAGAAATCGGATCTACCAAAAGTATTAAAGAGAGAGGCATCATTAGAGCTTTTAACGAGATGTATGTTCAAGATGCTGATCACGGACTCGGGAGGACTTGTGCCAAGAGGGTCGGATCATGGATAGTATAATTTTAGTCTGTCTGTGTTCTACAACTTTTTGATTGAGATGCCGTTCGGGGTCTCTAATTTGTAAACCTCTAGTCTGAGTATTTGAACGATGTTGTATGGTACTTCCTAATTAGCTTCAAATACCACTTCACCTAGAAGTTTGGAGTTGAAAGTCACTTGTCGGAGGTCCAGATCTCCCCTTTGAAAGTTTCTGTTTTTGACTTTTTGATTATAATATTGGCCACTTTTTGTTGGTGAGTTGTTACCCAAATTGCAGCCTTATCTCTCCTTCCTTCCAATAAATCCAACTCTAATTTTTGACTATTTTCATTCTTCTCTTCATCGTAGTTTTGCACTCGAAAGGTGGGGACATCAATCTCCATTAGGATCATAACTTCACACCCGAATGCCAATAAGAAAGGAGATTCCCCTGTTGCTGTTCGGGGAGTGATTATATAAGCCTAGAGCACCTCTGGTAGCTTATCAATCCAGGCTCCCTTGTGTTCACCAAACTTCTTCTTGAGTACTTTCTTGACCACTTTATTAGCAGCTTTCACCTATCGATTGGCCTGAGGATGCATTGGGATAGCAAACCTCAGGTCAATACAGAAATCCGAGCAGAATTCTCTGAACTTGACATTGTCAAAATTACTTCCCATTATCAATCACCAATATTTGTGAGACTCCGAAACGGTATATGATATTCTGTTTGACGAAAGCTGTAGTCTTTTTATTTGTTATGCTGGAGAGTGATTCTGCTTCCACCCACTTTGTAAAATAGTTTATTGCTACAATGGCATATTTGGTGTTGGCTCGGACAGTCGACAGTAGTCTAATCAGATCCAGCCCCCATTGAGAGAAAGACCAAGAACTCAAAAGACAAGTGAGTTCTTCTGGGGGCTATCTTGAGATATCTCCATGAATCTGACATTGATGGTAAGATTTGACCAGCCTGAAAGTATCCTACGAAATAGTGGGCCAATAGTATCTTTGTCGAATGATTTTATACATTAAGGAACGAGCCCCTCCGTGACTTCTGCAGGTTCTATTATGAATTTCTTTAAGAACCTTATCCGCCTCATTTGGTCTTAAACATTTTAAATATGGTAGGCTAAATCCACATTTGTAAAGCACATCATCAATAATAGTGTAACACCTGGTCTAAGTCTATCAACAATATTGTCCGCTTTGGCCCAATCATTGGAGCCTCACTATTTTGTTCTTGGTAATGGGTTATCTCGAGAACTTCTTAAGAGATCACCCATCTTGTTACTGCTCTCGTCCAAGCATGCTTAACTATGTAGTTCTTGAAGTTAAACCATCACCCATCCCAAAAGGCCTTATTGACAATTTGATTCTAACTCTACATATATAGCCCAGAAACCGCTCCTTGCTCAGGCTCCCTCGGCACCGATTCTACTTCTCGTCCTCATCGAACCGCGATATTACAAGCCCACCAGATTTCGTCTGGTTCATCCCCAAACCATTATCATCGTATTGGAGGAGAGTTGGCTCTGATACCACTAAAATTGTCACGCCCTAACTCGTGAGTCCCACACGTGATAACTGTCATAGATTTCTAATAATCATTTCTTAGGTTCAGAATGCTTACTAAGAACCTGTAAGGCTGAAATCATAAACAAATATAATACATTTTCAAAATAATCTATAAAGCACTTCCAAAATCAAACCATTTAAATCTATCCAAACTTCAAAATATTTCAAGGAGCCACAAACACTTCTATAGAAACTATCTCAAACATGTTTTTCATAAAATAAGTCAGCAAAAATATAAAAGTATCCAAATAATTTATATATTTGTTTCCATCTCAGAAATAAAAATACAAATCTAATTCACAAAATAGTTCCAGTAGACTAGACTTCTCTAAGTGAGTCAATTTCAAGAGTATACCTGCACCTCTCTATCCCAGAAGAATCACCACCACCGCTAGCTATCGACAAGCAACACCTGAAACTGAAGGGGGGGGAGTATATAGGAGTATACTCCCTGAGTGAACCAAAATAAACATAAATAAACAAAGTTATTTATAAATAGAAAGCAGTTCCAAGATATGTTACTAGCAAGTCAA
>JAVXUL010066477.1:0-10026 GCA_035590515.1 Trichilia minutiflora
CTTAGAATACTTAACCTGACGAGGGTTTATCATGCCTTAGCATGAACCAGGTCTTAGACGCATAAGATGCCTGATCCGGGTTTAAGAGCTTACGACACTTGGGACGGATAAAATTTCATAAACTACTAAGTATTAAAGAATTTTAGGGCTTATACCTAACCTTAACCTTAGATTACCTGACCCAGCCAGGGTTTACTATACCTTAACACGAATCAGGTCCTAGACGCATGGGATGTCTGACCTGGGTTTAAGGGCTTACGGCACCTAAGACGGATAGGATTTTATAAATTACTAAGTGTTAAGGGATTTTAGGGTTTATATCCAACCTTAATCTTAGAATACCTGACCCGACCAGAGTTTATCACGCTTTAACATTAATCAGGTCTTAGACATATAGGATGCCTGATCTGGGTTTAAGGGTTACGGTACCTAGGACGAATAGGATTTTATAAATTACTAAGTGTTATAAGATTTTAGAACTTATAGCCAATCTTAACCTTAGATCTTAAGAAAGTGAAACTTAGGAATATGCTAAAGAGAACACTCGAATCACTTTATTTTATTAATGTAATAAAAAATGATACAAAGAGCGTTTTACAAACTAACCATCCTGAGGGGGAGCCTTCTCAAGGGTAATATCTCCTTAGCATTTCTGTGTGCCAGGCCTTATTCAGGATAATGCCATTGGGTCGGGCCAGTTTGTATGTTTCTGGCTTGACTACCCTAATTACTTGGTAGAGTTCTTCTCAGTTATCACTTAAGGATCCTTCCGAGGCTACTCAGGTGTTGAGGGTGATCCTTCTAAGCACAAGATCACCTTCCCTGAAGGAACGGGGTCAAACCCTTTGATTGTAGAACCTGGAGACCTTCTATTGATGTGCAACTGTCTTGATCAAGATGCGGTCCCTTGCCTTTTCTCACAAGTCAAGTTCAAGGTGTATGATTTGCTGATTTTCTTCTTCATTGAAGTGAGAAGTGTGAAAAGTTGAAATGTCCATTTCGACTGAAATCACTGCTTTGAATCCATAAGCTAGGAAGTAGGGAGTCTCTCCTGTGGCAACCTTTATAGTGGTTCGATAGGACCACAAAACTTTGAGAAGTTCATCTGCCCAGGTTTCGTTTCTCTCACCCAGCTTCTTTTTGAGCATCTTTTTAATAGTCTTGTTAACTGCCTCAACCTAGCCATTGGCCTTTGGATGAGTCAGGGATGCTAGCGTTAGATCAATATTCTAGTCTTCGCAGAATTCCTCCAACCCCTATTATAGAATTGCTTCCCATTGTCTGCAATTAAAATGCTGGGGATGCCATGTCAGTAGAGGATATTCTTTCGGATGAAGGCAATAGTGTTCTTCTCAGTGATTTTGGACAAAGGTTCCGCTTTTATACACTTAGTGAAGTCATCAATGGTCACAATAGCACACTTTGCTTGTGCTCTAGCGATAGGGAAAGGCCCTATCAGATCCAACCCCCATTGTGCAAATGGACAAGGGCTCAATAGTATGGTCAGTTTCTCTGAGGGTTATCGAGGAATGTCAGTATATACCTGACAGGCATGGCATTGTTGCACCAATGTGTGGGCATCCTCGCTCATAGTTAGCCAGTAATATCCCAGTCTGAGCACTCAGTGCACCAGACTCCTACTCCCATAATGATTTTCACAAGTTTCTTGGTACATCTCATCCAACACTCTTTGTACTTCTTGTGGGCTCAGGCATCTTAAATAAGGTGTGCTAACTCCTCGTTTGTATAAGATGCCATCTATTGTTATGAACCTACCAGCCTTCCTTCGAACCCTGAAAGCTTCGTTCTTGTCAGGTGGCAGAATGCCCTCATTGATGTATCTTAGGATCGGATCCATCTACATAACGAATTGCTCCTAAGCTATTAAGACGCTGTTGCTCTCAGGTAGAGAGGAGCTTTTTTGTCCCAGGGTTTCTATAGGAATTGCTCTGGGGATGTTCTCTTCGAGGGATGAGGCGAGCTTTGACAAGGCATCAGTCAAGAAATTCTCGGACTGGGAAATTTATCACATCTTTACCCTTTGAAAATTATTAATCAAGCACCGTGCTTCTGAAAGGTAAGCCTTCATGCTTTCCTCTCGAGCTTGATACGCTCCATTTAAGTGATTCACCAGAAGATGTGAATCATTATTAACGATGAGTGTGCAAACCCTAATTTCTTATACTGTTCTTAATCCTGCCAACAAAGCCTCATATTCTACTTCATTATTAGTTACAGGAAAAAGAAACCTTAAAGCATACCTAACCCCCTCTTTCTCTGGCCCAATCAGTATGATGCCCGTACCTTCCCCACTTTGGTTGGCTGACCCATCGATCTACAGACGCCAGGTCAAGGATTTTTCAAGGCTAGGGTGATCCACATCTATCTCCTGAGGTTGACTGAAGGGTTGGGAGATGGCCAATTTTTTAGCCACAGTCTGCTCAAGTACAAAATTCATAAGGGCTTGCCCTTTGATAGCCTTGCATGGTTGGAATTTGATGTCAAATTCACTGAGCTCCACTGCCCATTTGACCAGCCTTCCTGACAAGTTGGGTCAGTGAAGAATTTGTCGAAGCAACTAGCTAGTTAGCACCACTACAGGATAGGCCTGAAAGTAGGGTCGTAATTTTCTAGCCGTAACCACAAGTGCCAAAGACAACTTCTCAGGTGCCGAATACTGCTTTTCAGCATCTATCAGGGCTTTGTTGGTATAGTATACATGCCTTTAAAGCTTTTGGAAATCTTTTTTCACTAATATTGAGTTGATGGCATGTTCACTGACAACAAGATAGAAATAAAGGGTTTCTTTTGACGAAGGGCTGACTAAATGTGAGGTAGAAGCCAAATAATACTTGAGCTGTTTGAAAGATTTTTTGCGTTCCTCATCCCATATCATACCCTTGCCCTTCCTTATCACCCTGAAAAAAGGATAACACTTGTCAGTGAACCGAGGAATAAAATAACTCAAGGTAGTCAATCTTCCCATCAAACTTTGTAACTCCTTCAGTGTGATAGGATTCTTCAAGTCCATGATGGCCTGTATCTTTCGGGGGTTGACTTTAATACCTCTTTCACTGACCATAAAGCCCAGAAATTTTCCTGACCTAACCCTAAAGGCATACTTCTTAGGATTTAGCTTCAACTGATATTCACTGAGAAGCAAGAAAGTTTGTTCAAGGTGAGAGGGGTAGTCTGCGGCTTTAGTGGCTTTGAGATTATATCATCCACATAAACCTCTATGAATTGTCCTATCAGTGGTTTGAAGATTTTATTCACCAATCTTTGAAAGGTTCGGCATTCTTCAAATCGAAAGGCATGACCTTGTAGCAGTACAATCCTGGGTCAGTGATGAAGGCTGTCTTCTCTTGGTCTAGAGGATGCAGTGGTATCTGGTTGTACCCTGAGAAGGCACCTATGAAGCTCAATAGTTCGTGCCCCGTTGTGGAGTCAACCAATTAATCAATTCGGGGTAGTAGAAAGTTATCCTTAGGGCAAGCCTTGTTCAGGTCAGTGAAGTCAACACACATCCTCTAACTCCCGTTGGCTTTCTTGATCAGGATGACATTTGCTAACCAGTCCGGATATCTAGCTTCTCTAATGAAACCTGCCTTGAGTAGCTTCTCCACTTCTTCCCTGATGGCCTTTTGTCTTTCTGCGTTAAAGACCCTCCTCTTTTGCTTGATGGGCTTGTGGGAAGAGGCAACTGCTAGCTGGTAGGTTATAACCCCTTTGTCAATACCTGGCAGGTTTGCATGACTCCAGGCGAAGACATCTGCATTCTGTTTCAGGATCTGTATCAAGTTTTACCTCTACTCAGGGTTTAGCTGGGTACCAATTCTGGCAATTCTCTTAGGGTGTCATTCATCCAGCCTTATACTTGTTAGGGTATCTTTTGGTTCCAACCTGGGGATTGGTGATTCTTCGTTCTCCATGTCCTGATCAATGATAGAAGCTTCGGGTTGAACTCTTGATCCCATCCTTTCGCTGCTTATGGTTGGATCAGGGGAAGCTTCTAATGGCCTCTTGCGAATGCAGTAAGTCTGTTTGGAGGAGGTCGTAAAACACGATCTTGCTTCCTTTTAATTACCCTTTAGAATGCCAATCCCTTCCCCAACTCTAAACTTCAGTTTCAAATAGTGCATGCTTTCTACTGCCTTAGTGTTTTTGAGGAAGGGCCTTTTTAGGATGGCAGAGTAGGGGATCTTCAAATCAACCACTTGGAAACACACTATAGTTGTCTTTTGATAAGGTTTTTCCCCCATGGTGACTGGCAGCTATATCGATCCCAGGGGAGTGATGCAAGAATCTCTGAATTCATGTAGAGTAGAACTAGGCGAGATCAATTCCAGGTCTTCTATGCCCAGAGAATCCAGCGTATCTTTAAAAATTATGTCCGTTGAACTGCCTGTATCAATTAGAATTCTACTGAATTGTTTCGAGTCAATCCCCATCGCCACTACTAATACATCATCATGAAGGTAGTGGATTCCTACTTCATCTTCATCATCATGATGTGGACGGTGGCAATCCTTGGCCTCTTGTTTGCTCATATATTCATGACATGAACATCTGTGGAGTGGTTAGATAATGAGTATCACGCGTAATTTCTTTGGGAATGATTTGATAATCCTACTAGGGTAGGATCTCTCAAGATGACCATGATGCCCAGATTCGGCTTAGGGTAGTCATCATCCCCCTGATACGAATCGTCTCTCAGGAGAGAGTGCTAGGAATCAATGTAATCTATAAGGTAACTATTTTTTACTAGTACCTCAACCTGATTCCATAATTCCTCACACTGATCAGTGGTATGGCCTCCTTTCTTATGGAATTTACAGAAATGGCCTTTGGTGTTTTTAGGCACCTTTGTCTTCATGACTTGGGGGTGTGGTGCCAAGAGCCCCCGGCTCTTTGCGTACACATATATCTCGAACAAAGGAGCCTTCAATAGAGTGTGTCGTTGGGCAGCTACCTGCTCCACTCTCCTAAGAGAGTTCCTGCCCGGGAGTTATTTTGGTAGCTTTTCATCCCCGGGGTGTCGGAACAAAAATTTTCCCTGACCTTGATCTCCTTTATTATATTTGGGATTCTTATAGTGAGCTCCCTTTCCCTTCTGTTGCATATACTTGGGATGCTCCATCCTAGCTGGGGCCACTCAGGATTCTCCTTTCAATCTTCGGAGCATTTTCCCCTCGATCTTAATTTTATCAAGCAGTTTTATTCTAGCTGCTTCATATGTATCTACCATACATCGATGAACAGCATACCATGCCCTCTCCAACTGTAAGCCTTTCTTCAACCCTTCTAGAGTCAGAGGGTGATGGTAAGCCCTTAACTCTATTACCTCTTTGTGGTACCTCCGTACGAAGCTATTCAAGGTTTTCCCAACTCCCTGACGTATTAACAGTAGGGTGCTCAGATTTTGACTGGTGGCCACCACTCCTTTGAATTCATTCTCAAAGAGTGCCGCCAGCTAGTTGAAGCTAGTGATGCTGGCCGATGGTAAATTCTTGTACCAGTGCCTTGTCGGCCCTTCTAGATTCAAGGGAAAAGGGTGGCACATCTACAGCTCAGTCAGGCCCTGAATCAGTATCATTTCCCTAAACATGTCTACATGCAGGGATGGGTCCATTTTTCCTGAGTAGGGAGGTAGCTGGGGCATCTTGGAATTCTTTGGGAGGAGTAAGGATAAAATTTCGTCTGAGAGAGGGGATTTGAACCCAGAAGTATGGACTTTTTCGGTTCTTGGGTTCTTTTCCTGAGTAGGGACGTTGCACGCCCCTATTTCATACAACATCTTCTTTCTACATTCTTCCATTTCCCTTCTGCTGACGGCTGCTGCTGCTTCTTTTTCTCGGGTATACTTCTCGTTGAGGTAGACTCTCATATCGGTGAAGGCCAGACTGTGCCCCATTCTTAACTGATCTACCCTTCTGTAATTTTCATCTCCCTTATTTCTTCGCCCTTCGTGGACTTTGAAAGGAGTGTTGATTTCTTGAGGCGTAAGAGGCTTCTCTAACCTCTCAATTGCTTTGGTTTTTTCTTTTTGCCTGGTCGTCAATCTAGGCTCAGATGCCTAGTCACTTACTTCTTTGGATCCCCAAGCTCCTTCTTCACAGTCGTTTTGGGGAGTTTGACTCTCCTGTTCTTCAAGGGCAAATGATGTTTTCCCTTCTCCCAAGGAGATACGTTCCCTGACCATCTGCCTTCCAACCTCCAGGAGTTCCCTCTCTAGTGCTTCAACCCTGCTGGTCAGGAATCTGTCTGTATGTCTGCCTCCTGACCAAGGATCCTCCTTGGTCAAGGGTACTCTCCCTCCTCCACGAGCAGTGCTTTTGCTAGAGCTAGAATCTTCATCCCCTTGTCTTCTTTCTGCCATCTCAAAGTTCTCCTTTTCTAAGTTAAAAGACTTATAAAAAAAAACTTTGTCTTCTCCCTTCTTTCACACAAATGGTGCTTCAATAGCTTTTTGTTTGTTTCCCACAGACAACGCCAGTTGTTAGTGCGAGAATTGTCTGTGGACCCTCCTCACGGCCAATGTGGAATGACTCAACTGGTGAGGTGTGAGGGCGATGAGACTGCTGCCAGATGGTGACTAAAAGCATAGCTATTTCTGACGGAGCTTCACCTCCTAAGCCTGCAAAATGATAACACCTTCAGAGTGACGCTGAGTGGGGTTCCCGATGAAAAAACTCCGATGCCTAAGTCAGAAAATAATGAAGGAAAAAGGTGTTGTTTTCGACGAACACGAAGAAAGGAAATAAAAAATGGAAAATACAAAAGAAAATATTGAGGTTACCAAAGAGACGTTGAGGAGAAGAGAGTGATGTGGCCAAATCTTTCTCAGCCCCAAGGTGTTTGTCCAAAAAAGGTTTCCCAAAAAATACCTTTCAGTTGAAGAAGCTACCTTTACATAGTGCCCCCTAACAGTCACTTGACATCGGAGAATGAGAATGATGGGATGACTGTCATGGGACAATGTGTAGTCGAATATCATTAATGATACTGACATTTTAGCAGGTTATAGGCCTGACACCGTCCCATCATCTGAAGATGAGCAGAGGATGGGATGGGTGCATTTATGGTGAACGACTATCTCGATAGTGGGCCCACTATCAACACTCATTGCCATTTTTGAATAGAGTGGCACATGTCTATAGGTACCCTGATCAAGGATCGCCTGTAAGTTGGATATGGAAGGAATTCCTGCTTGAAGCAATTGCTGAATGTGCACCAACTAGGTTCCATCCCCTAAGAGGCTGGCTTGGTTTCTGGGGCAGAGAATGTCTGCAAGCCTTAACTGTTGGATGTCTGGGCTGAGACATGTGGTTGATAACTGAGAGGGGAAAAACCTAAGAAGAAATCTATATCACCCTAGGACCTAAGACGGTGAAAATCCTGAGACGGTGAAATGCCTAGAGCGATGGGATTCCTGAGATGGGGGATTCCTGGGATGCAGGATCTTTGGGACAGCCACCTGGTCACCTGCCACGTATCTTGCTGATGGGGTATCCATGTGTCGGTCTTGCATTTTTCCCAAACAATTTATAAAAACTCTTTTATTATTAAAACACTTTTAATAAAATTTTAAACCTTTTAAAACCTTTTTATTGAAAACATTTTTCAAAATTCATTTATTCATCATATAAATAAATCTTTTAACTTACAACAGTATGATTTTATTAACAATACATTAATTGTTAATGCACATGTAATCATTACATGTTTAAATCCAGAAATCATATTTCAAAAATCATATTTCTCATTTTAAGAAACTATTTTTTTAAATATATTTATGTTTTCAAAAACCTTATCTTAAAAGTTTTTGTGGTATTTGTGTTTTGGTTTTGTTGTTTTAGGGACATTAATCCTTGTTATACAATAATTATGTGTTTGTGTATTATTTGTGATCATTAGTCAAATTAGAAATGTTCTTTTGCTTGTTTAAAAATTTGAATTGGGTAAACAACGCTAACTGGTCAAATTAAGTCAACCGTTCACTGAACTGGTTAACCCTTGTGTTAACATGATTAACGTGCCATACCAATTTTAGTATTAGTAACAGTTACTAATGCTAGTCACCAAATCTAATTTGAAAACCTAAGTCTGATGTTTTGTTGTTATCTATCTATATTTCTACACATTTCAATATACATAAGTCTACATTAACATATATTAAATGCATATTTTAAACATGTGCAACCAGTATATACATTCACAGCAAACGTACATGCATATACCAAGTCAAATGTGTCAAGATAGGCATATATATCCAATATATACATTTCATGCATTTAATCAAAATTAAATACATTTATAAAACAAACAAGCTTAATAATATGTATTTAAATATTTTAAACACAAATTATTATATTTTCTTGCAATCAATATTGCAAACAAGTAAAACATATAATATGCAATCAAATTGCAAACATAAATATTTTTCATTTATCGTATAAATAAAATATTTATTATTTAATTTATTTAACCATTAAATAAATCAAATAACTAATATATATACATATATATTAAACATACAAACAAGTTGGCAAGGTCCACAATATTAATTTTATAAAATACAAAATAATTTTGTATTAAATATTATTAATATTTTTTTCGGATAAGTCGATGTGTCGTTTTTATTAAAACATGTTAATAAGTGATCAAAATCACTCAAAACATGAGTCGAAATGTGTCCAAAGTCCAAAAACACCAAAAAGTGTTAAAAAAGATTTTGCGGTAAAACATAAGACAGGGGAGCGCGCTAGGCGCAATAGGGTGGGCGGCGTGTAGCACATGCGCCTGCACTAAAAGGCTCCAAGTACCCGTCTGCTAGTAGGATGACGAGCGTGTGTGCTGTATGCGCCTGTAACAAAAAAAAACAAGGGCTAAGTGCCCTTGCACCTGATTTTTGTAAAATTTTTTCCTACAATTCAGATATGTTCTAACCAAAACGAAGCCTCAAAACACTTCATAACACATCCAAATAATTGTTAAAAATACCCAAATACATCAACAACCCTATTTGGTATACAAAAACACTTCACCAAGTTAAGTGTGCACTAACGTGCATCCATTGCACTTAATTGAGTTCCAAACTCAATTTTTTTCATTTTTGCCAACTCAACCGTTATTTCTAAGATGCCATTATCGTATAACCTATCTTAGAAACACCATGGACGTGGTAGAAAATAATTTTACACCATGAAAATCAAGATGACACCAAGGTGCCCCAAATGTACATCCTTCAAAACCACAAGCATATATTCATTCAAATCATGAACCTAACATGCTTTGATACCACTTAAAGGTTCTATGGCCTAAATCATGCATAAATTATAAGTTTTTAAGCAAAAAAACTCTAGGCTAAAATTAAAAAAAAATAATGGAAATCAAAGATGATTACTTTAGGGCTTTTGTTAGCCCAGGTGCAAGCTTTCTTATTTGATGAAGATGAGGATCAAAACCATGAATCCCTTTTCACTTTGCACCATCCTCTTGTCTCCCCACTATGGCCGAAAATTTTGAGCTTGAGAGAGATGAAAATATGAATTTTCTTGTCAAAAATAAAAGAAAATAAAAATATTTATATTTTTTTCTTTTTTATTTAATTTAATTTGTATTTATCTCATAAATATATGAAATAAATAAAAATAATGTGATACAAACCCTCTCATCTTAGATGTGTGCAACCAATACATGTGGACAAATGAAAATAAAATATAAAATCAAAATATAAACCAATTATATTTTAACATGTGTTTAATTTGTGGCCATTAATAAAAATAATTTTTATTTCATTATTTAATATTTAAATAAATCATATAATCGCCAAATTAATTAATATAATAAATTAAATTAAATATATAATTATGGTACAATTATCATAATGTCCTTGATCACATTTGCACATAAGAGTAAAATAGTTATTTTTATCTAAATTAAATATTTTAATTTAAATTTTATTATTTTATATTAAAATCATATTTTAATATGTTTGATAATCAAAATTATCAAATTTAAATA
>JAVXUL010066498.1:0-10026 GCA_035590515.1 Trichilia minutiflora
GAAAACCACAAACGGGGTCCCAACGTGCACTCACATAAACTCTTTTTAATCAACATAATTGTCAAATATATCCAAAATCAGACGGACGAACTACCGATATGCACGATGGATACAAAAGCATAAACAGAAAATATGATGAAATTATAAATATACCCTTGAGGTACAAACACGGGTGTTATATCAAGTATGTCCTAAATTGTCTTAGTTGTATCACAGTCAAACACCCTATTATATTATGATCTGTCTAATGAGCAATAAAGCACATTCATTGCTTTATCGTTTAACTGAAATTGAGCTTTCTCTCAGGAGTCTACTCAGACTTAGGTTTTATTTTTCTCTCTCCAAAGATTGTATCTATGATCATGGGGGGTTTGTAACCATCCTTTATGATGGTGAGAATTTTGAAATCTAGAGTGCTGAGGAAGATTTGCATACGCTTCTTCCAATATGCGTAATCAGACCCATTAAAGAAAGGAGGTCTGTTTGTAGACTAATCTTTTACTATTTAAGATGGAATGTTTGATAAGGATGCCATGAAATCTACTACTCATAGGTATTTAATCCTATATGAAGTGAGTTAGGCTCTGATATCAATTGAAGTCCCAGATGGCAAAATCCAAGAGGGGGTGAATTGGATATTTATAAATTTTAAAAACGAAATTTCAAGTGGTCGTGTTATGAATGCAGAGAGAGAATAAAACAAAGATGCGATACTCTATTTTTATAGTGGTTCGACTATAAGTTTACGTCCACTCTTCTTGATTGATTACACTCACACCAAAGATCACTACGTCCTTGTTTTTACGAGTCAAGAAAAACCCAAAATACAACTCCTTCTTTGAACGGGTGAAGGGCAACCACAGTTACAACTTTCTTTTAACTCAGGTGAAGCGAAACCCAGTATAAATCGTTCTTTTTACGGGTAAAGAGAAACCTAATTTTTGTCTGAAATGATCAAAAAAGTAAAAATCAAAACTCTCTCAAAGAATATATATTTCAATGTACACACACTTTCTTTCACTAGAATAAATACAGAGAATAACAGAGAGAATAATAAATTTTAGAAGAAGAATGTTTTTATTGCTTTGATGATCGTACGTTTAATGTTCTTTCAACAACCTATTTGATCTTCAAACTTAGTTTTATTTTTATCAACAATAAGTTTCTTTCAACAGCTTTATTATGCTCATTAATGACGAAAATAAATGCTTCTAAACTAGTCGTTACAGTATGCTGACAGTACATATATCGATACATTGAGCTTTGTGTATGAATACTTGCTGAATCTTTGCTGGAGTACATGCCATGTATCGATACTTTATTGATCATGTATCGATACTTTGCTGAGGGTGTTGTTGGTGTTTCTTTATGTATCGATACTCTGATACGTTGATCTTTTTCTCTTCGTCTTCGTATCGATATTTTTCTTACATATATCAATATGTCATAGTTCATATATCGATACTTTGATCATCATGTATTGATACTTTGGCTGCTTTTGTATTTCTTCGAAGTTTTTGACTGAAGGTATCGATACTCATTATTCATTTTACATTGTGTATTGATACTTTTGCTTTCTTGACACTTCATGTATCAATACATGATTTTTCACGTATCGATACGTTGATCGATTTTGAATTTTTTTGAACTCTTCAAAGATGGGTATCGATACATGATTTTGAACTGTCCTTATGTATTGATACTTGGCTTGATTTTTTGGCTACATGAGTAGTCCCATGCATTTTACCTTCTTATGTATCGATACTTGCTTACTTATGTATCGATACTTAGCTCAATTTAGCTCAAATTTCCTGCAAGAAAACAAACCTTTTTCTACAAGTGAAATATATCTTCATTTTAATATAACAAACATTAATCTGTGCCAATCAAACGAGTTAATCAAGGCCAATCGATTTTATTATTCTATCAATTTTGTTTATCAAATAAAATCAATATCAATTTTCATTTCATTATCAAAAACATAAAGTAGTTTAGACTATTAAGCTCAGTGAATAGGTCAATCGACCTGTAATTCAAAATAGTTCGATAACATAACCAAAATATACATAGGTTATATAATCATAGTATCAATACGTAACATATATATACATACATCAACCAATACATTTCATTTACAATGTATACGCTTATATCATAATATATTATAACGCCATTAGGAATTAACAAGAACTATAATTTATTTCTTGTTCTCTTTCTCATTATCACTTCTCATCTCATTCTAACTAACCCATAATCATCCATACTCATCTCAATCCAACCCCTATTCTAATTATTTTCATCCACAACTCACCTTCACGATTTTACCATCACCTATATATCATTCTAAAATTAATCATCAAACCATTTAGCCTAGTTATAGCCTCAATCATTCATTTAGCCTAGTTATAGCCTCAATCATTCATTCTCCTATATCGGCTATAAGGAATGACAATTCATTCAATTATCCATAACTAATCCAACCCTAATTACATAATGACGCATACACTAATAAATCATCTAAATAGAATCAGCATATTCATTAATAATCAATCAAATTTAGATAACCACATAAATTTAAATCTATATATCATACATATATAAATCGATAAATCATCCAATATAAACCAACATGTATATTAATACCATTTATATAGTCATATATATAGCTCCACACGATCATATTTCTAATCACTTAAGCCATATTATTATATATACACTGATGTACCATCTTCACTCATAGATCTTCTATACCCTATTCTCTCTAAGGCCAGCGTCAGTAAGAATAGGACTCTGATACCCTCATCGACTGTTGGACTATCGTCCTCATGAATAAGTATCAAAGTATGATTGATATTGGATCCCTAAAATTATCATTTTCTTTAAGGCCATTATCAATTGACCTATAAGAATGGGTATTCAATATCCTATTCTCTTTAAGGTCGTCGCCTATAAGAATAGGCATCAAGTAAGGATGATATTGGGTCGTCACCTTGAGAGGACTCTCATGCATCCTATCATAATCAAGGACTTTTACGCATCTCATCATCATACCACAAAGTTCACACTTATATCCATACACATATGTATCATTCATGATTAATATAAATCAAATTCTATATGATAGATCCATAGGCACACAAGACTAAATCAAGAGCATCAGCACACAAGGTTGAAATCACACGTATTGGCTAATAAGGTCATCAAGTTAGTATATATCAAATATTAACTCACAAGCCCAAAATCAATATCGACAACTAAAACATTAACTCTCCAGCTATACTTATATAAAAATCATCATCATTATCTTCAAATCTACATCACTATTCTTATTTTATAATAATGTAAATCAAATTTTATATGCCAAAAATCTTAGTTGGTCTCATTGGCCTTGATCATAAATATATACATCAAAACAGTGGCTTGTGGATCCCACAACTCATGCCATGAAATATCTCGAGCTATTTATTATTAATCCATCAATCAACATGTCATTTAGATATTTTATCAAATAGTTGGTGTGCGACTTACATGTCTTCCTATCTTTTATACAATTTCATACATCTTATTATAAAATTTCATAATTCATTCATCCCATCACGCATTGCATTTTTTATAGCGATATTCTTACTTATTAAATTCATAATAAATCAACACCTATAATTACTTAGACATTTCGTTAAACACTTGGCTTTCTAAATCAATTCTTTCTAAATGTTAAACCTAATATTTCTCATATGATAATTATTCAATACCATATATTCATGCTAATACCATCTTATTATCATTTACCATAAATCTTTCACACCAAACAACCAAATGCAATCAAATTATAAGCTTAATCTATGTTACCCTCTTAAATTCATGAAAATCAGGTTTCATAGCGAGAAACCACTCACCAGAAATTTATTTAGCTCTTATGAGATAAAAATTTTGATTTTTGATATTGAATTAAGAAGAAAATCAAGATTTTATTATAATTATAGTGGAGCTTCGATACTGTTCACATGACTATTTTGGCATTCT
Organism: Trichilia minutiflora; assembly: GCA_035590515.1. NCBI lineage: Eukaryota > Viridiplantae > Streptophyta > Magnoliopsida > Sapindales > Meliaceae > Trichilia > Trichilia minutiflora. Next base: position 4,024 of record JAVXUL010066498.1, read on the forward strand.
ATAACCATAATCTGATTTTTCTTTTTAATACAAGTCCAATAATATAAGTGGTGTATCAATTCGATTTGTGTATACAAAATTATAATCGAAATATTAATCTCTCTCTCTCCTCTTCTCTCCTCTCTCTCCATGGAAAATGCACACTACACAAACCCATCACAAGTTTGTGTGAAGCTTGGCCTATTAACTTAATTTCTCATTATTATTCACAGGTTAAATCGTTTTGTGCTGATACTGTTTACACAAGCCCACACCAACCCGACTTATTTGCTACCTCTACGAGAGATGTGGCATTTTGCTTTTTCAAGATTTCTCCGTGTACAATGCATTTAAAAGTTGTTATATAAGTCAATTGAAATTCTATTTTAAAATAAATAAATAAAATAAAATTAAAAATATAAATTCTTTGATCAGTTTATATATAAAAATTAATATGATATGATAGTATTAATTTATATAATATTAAATTTATATAATTAATGATAATAAATAATATAGATTAATAAAAAATATTATTATTACAATACATTAATTTAGACACGTAAATTTATATTATTAATTTAAACAGTAAACTATCTGCTGTTGTCCCGTGACCAATACTTTGAGAAAGATGCATTCATTGTATGTGCCAATTTTCTCTTTCCATTCCATATCGGACAACATACACATCACATTCAAAACAACAATGAAAAGCAGCAATACGGAAAAGCTATTCATAAACAGCTAATTTTTCCATATATAAAATTCATTAAAGAACCACTTTGTAGAAGCTGGTCATAATTCATAACCAAGATCAGCTTAATAACCCCAGATTTGAGCTGCAAGAGGCATAATATGAGACATCAGGAATGGATAATCATCACGGCAGTATTTTCTTCAACTCTCTTCCAAGCATTTTTAACTGCAAAATCAGTTTCCGAAGCTGATAAAATCAACAGTTTACCAGGGCAACCGCAAGCCAGTTTCCGGCAGTTTTCAGGATACATAACCATAGATGAGAAGCAAAACAGAGCACTTTTTTACTACTTTGCAGAAGCGGAAACAGAAGCTGCTTCAAAATCACTTGTTCTTTGGCTTAATGGAGGTAATGAATTATTTCTAGGAGTGATTTCTTCACCACAAAACACAATTTTAAGTGGGTTGGATGAGAAAAATAACTTATCATTTCTGGAATTTGCAGGGCCTGGGTGTTCATCTATTGGAGCTGGAGCTTTCTGTGAGCATGGTCCTTTTAAACCAAGTGGAGACGGTTTGCTCAAAAATGAATATAGCTGGAACAAAGGTAATGTATAAATAAGATTATTTTGTTCTTGATTGTGGTAAAACTTATAGTTGACTCTTGAGAGGAACGATTTTTTTTTTTTTTTATGCAGTTGCAAATATGTTATACCTGGAATCACCAGCAGGGGTTGGATTCTCTTACTCTGCTAATAAATCTTTTTACAACTCTGTCAACGATGAGATCACAGGTTTTATTTTTCTTGATTATTTCTTTCGTGTAAACTCTGTCAATAATTTGGAAGCAGTATAATATTTTTGTTTATACTGATACCAAGCAAATTGTTTTTAAGCAAGAGATAATCTTGTATTCCTGGAGAGATGGTTCGCTAAATTCCCTGAATACGAAAATAGAGATTTTTTCATCTCAGGGGAGAGCTATGCAGGTATCTTTTTAACTCATTGAATACAGATTTTCTTCTTCTTGTTCTGATTTATATTGAAAAGATTTGAGAGAAAAAGCAGTCTTAGACACTTCGCTTGTTCCAGGACACTATGTTCCACAACTAGCACAGCTTATTATTCAATCCAACACGAAATTCAATCTAAAGGGAATTGCAGTAAGTGCTTTGAATTCTAATACCTGCATTTTGATTTGAATAAGTTTGATTGAGACAAGACATTGGTGGGTTCAGATAGGGAATCCTCTTTTGGAGTTCGATACCGATTTCAACTCGAGGGCTGAGTATTTTTGGTCTCATGGATTGATATCAGATTCAACCTATCACATTTTCACTTCTGTTTGTAACTACTCTCAAATAAGAAGGCAGAGTCAAAGAGGCTCTCTTACCCCCGTTTGCTCTCAAGTAATGAGCCAAGTTTCAAGAGAAGTCAGCCGATTTGTTGATACTTATGATGTTACTCTTGATGTTTGTTTTTCTTCAGTTGTTTCACAATCTAAGATGCTGAATAAATTGGTGAGCCTTTCATAGCTTACTCTACTCTATTTCTCTTCATTTTGCAACCCCAATAAATTTTCCTCTGTTTCAGTCTATCAGGTTTAGATTTTAAATTCTGAATTCTAAATTCTGATTTACAGGAAGAGAAAGAGAAAATAGATGTCTGTGTTGAAGACAAAACAATTCAATACCTAAATAGAAAAGATGTACAGGAGGCTCTCCATGCTCAGCTTGTTGGAGTCACCGGATGGACTGTTTGTAGCGAGTAAGGCTTAAATTGAATGCTTCTAATACTACATAAAAGAAATGGGTTGAACCCAAAATTAATTTTTCACGAACGTAATGTAATTCTGAATTTGCAAAACTAATTTCAGCACTAAAACACAGGAAAATGATTGTTCTATTCTTTCTCTATTGGATTAAATTTTCATCTTTTGTCTCTTGATAACAGTGTCCTCAGATATGAGTCGCGAAATCTTGAAGTACCTACCATTCATGTTCTGGGCACACTTGCCAAATCCGGCATCAGGGTTTTGGTTTACAGGTTCTATACAAATTTTTTGTACAAATTTTTATGGAACTTTCAATGATCTCAAATATATGTGCGAGTCATCTCATATGGTGACATTAAACTTCCAATTTCTTCAGCGGAGATCAAGACTCGGTCATACCGCTAACTGGAACCCGGATGCTGGTGAATGGATTAGCAAAGGAGATTGGCCTGAAAACAACTGTGCCTTACAGAACCTGGTTTGAGGGAAGACAGGTTAGCCATACCCAGATTATTATAGGAAACCTGAACCTAAATCATAACTCTTATAAGATTCTTCGGTTTGAACCACATACAAAATAAAATGAAGCCATGTTGCTTCTTTTCATTCTTTGCTACAGGTTGCTGGATGGACACAAGTATATGATGATATCTTATGCTTTGCTACCATTAGAGGAGCATCGCATGAAGCTCCATTTTCGCAGCCAGAACGATCCCTTGCTCTTTTTAATGCATTTCTAGAAGGAAAGCCACTACCAGAAGCCATATTGTGATCTGTTGAGAAAATTCAAAGGTAACCAAGGTTTATGTTAACAATTTCTTCTTATCTGGAAATAATTCACATTCCAAAGTAAGACAAAAATATTGAATCTCTTCAATCATTGCAATTCAATGGAGTAATATCGTGATTTATTTGCATTTGATTTTGAGTCCAACTCTTTTCTTGGCAATTAAATACAAATAATCATGTGTTAAATATTAGAAAAAAAAATTATTCTATTCTTATTTCAACAAAGGATCTGATTTGAATCCCATACCCTTTAAATTTAAATTGTTCTTCCGAGTTTCATCATATATTTTTAAGACTCTTGGGTATAAGCCGAAACCCAATTCAGACAAAGCATGTGTTGTGAGCCCAATTCTAGCAAACAGCTACAAAATGAGGGATGATGACCTGCACAAACAGCTATTATTGAAGGTCATTTGCCTTCAACCAAATTCCATCCAAGCGAGGATATTTAGTCATGCACACAGCCTCTGAAAAAGATGTTTCGAGTTTTCTTTCTTGTGCATTACTCTTGCTTTGTATAAATAACACCTTCATACACTTTGGGCGCCTTTGGTTGATAGGATAAACTTAGGAATTCCATGCCTTACACACATACATATGTATGTATTACATAATTTGTTTTTAGTATAATATAAATATTACAAGACAGTGATTAAAGATGAGCTGCTGGAACACATTGACGACCAAGATGCAATTAAAGTAGCGTAGGATGCTTTTACAACATTATTTTAAGGAAGTGTTGAACCATAAATAAAGATTAACCAAATAATAACAGACGACAAAAAATTAGAAAAATAATTCAAACTATAAAGGAATATCATGTTTACGTGAAAAAACTTCACAATGTGTAAAGAGAAAAAAAACTATGGGAGAAGAGAGAAATATTACTATAAGAATAATAAGGAAGTTACATATGTCTTAGGGTATGTATTTATAGAAATACATAAGTTATAAACCAGGCCCACAAAACTAACTGGGTATATATATATATGTATGTATATATACATATATATATATATCAATACCTAAGTATTAAATATGAGCCACACTTGATAGCTATATACTTAGTCTATGTAGTAGAAAGAGCTACTGTAGATTGTAAAATTGTTTTCCAATTGATAGCACATCTAGATAAAGTAAAAGTATACTTGTCACACCTCAGTTTCATAGGAATGTGATCGGTTGGAGACAAGAATAGCTCGTCTCCCTCAGCCTTATACTGACTTATACACTGGAAGTTTATTACCTGTAACCTGTTATATGATTATGTAAACATGTATGAGAGTCATCAAAGATAACCTAATAAAAAAAACATTCTTAATCATATGGCTATATATATACATATATCATACATATCACCATCATTGGTCCCGAAGAATAAAACTGATTCATACCCAAGACTATACACTTGACTGGGTAGAAGCTTAGAACTGCATCTTAGATATTCTTAGATAGATGTTTACCCAAACTGGATCCATGGATCAATACTGTGACATTTCCACACGTATGCAATCATAAATATAATAACATACATAATGGAATTGTTTCACAAAGCACTTTTGAATCATCTTTCAAAGTTCTCTATCAATAAATAATCTTTTTTATGTGTGTGTATATATATATATATATATATATATATATATATATATATATGCACACACATATGTACATAGCTTTTAAAAACATAATACAAATAGCTGTATCCACTAACAAATCATGAAATACATAAACAATACCTCTTTCACAAAACTCTTTAAAACAGTTAGATTTTATAAAACGTTCGGAAATAATTAAAACATATAAAGGTTTCCACTTATAATGCTTTCTAAGAATGCTATACTTGATTTGGATCAAGGTAGACTAGGTGGTTGCTCTTTTGGAGTATCTATAACACAATATTGTCAATATTGTTAGAATGATTAGAAAAATGATATTTACAAATTAATACACATAAATAATTAGTGTGCCTAAATATAACCCAAAAGAAAACCTATATGACTAACATCACTTAGGATTTGATAGAAATTAATTCGAATTAAGCGAACAAAAGTTACAATATAAAAGACCTTGCTTAATTTTAATTACAAGGCTACACAAAATAACCATATTATCAAGTTTGGTTTGAGCTTGTTTGAATAAATATAAAGTTGAATTCTAGATATGTCATACTTATATGCCTCTACAACGCCTCATTTAGAGTTTTAGAGCTCAACTTATGTCTACATGAATAGATATTATTTATGTGAAATTCAATTTCACATTTGAGGTTAACCAAAGCTTTTATCATGCAACCAAGCCTCAACCTATATTACCAACAACCTATACAAACCATATATGCTCAAAATCATAGAACCTTTGATGACTATTCATTATCTCCCTCCTTAGGATTTTTGGGTTTCTAGAACTATAAAAACTTTAATATGAAGGTTCTATGACCTAAATCATGCTTGAAATATAAGTTTTGAGCAAGAAACCCTAGGCTAAAATGGAAGAAAACATAGGACAATTCAAGTTTTTACCTTAGGGCTTTTGTTTCTCACTTTGCAAGGATGTTTACTTGATGAAGATTAGATCTAAAACCATGAATCCTCTCCATTTTGCACCATTCTCTTGCTTTCTTCCTCTTTGGCTGAAATTTTGAGAGAGAGTTATGGAAAATCAATATTTTTCTTAATTAAAAAATAAAAATACAAGATATTTATATTTTTTCTTTTCTTTTCTATTTAATTTAATTTGTATTTATCTTATAAATATATTAAATAAAT
>JAVXUL010066508.1:0-24911 GCA_035590515.1 Trichilia minutiflora
AGTTTCTTACTTATTAAAATTAATTGACCAAGATTTCTATTATGTGAGGTTGGTTAATTTTGATAAGACGTTGATTCTCTATTAACATTAAAATATCCGACGAAACTTTTGGATCCTAACTTGGGTAGTGTAGGATTCATGTTAGGATCCATATTAAATAGTAAGAGTTAATATTATATTAGCATTTAATATAACTCTTAAAATATTTGAGTGTTATAAATCAAATTATTTTATTTATGAATTGTAAATTACTAACGAAAGTTTTCTGCGTCTCTTTAGTTCTCTCAAAGATATGTGATATATCTATAAATAAAATTTGTAACCAACATTCTCTTAAGTATCTTAGATAATTTTTGACAGGTTTATTTTCAAAATTAGCTTTGGAAATTAAGAATTGTTCTTGATTTCAGAAAATTGGCCATATCTTGGTAGCAGAGATACCAATAGAGTTTAATTAGAATGCTTCTTTTGAATAGCATAAAATATTAAACTAATGGCATGTAAATAATCGACGAGTATGGTATTATTGAAGTCTCATATGGTAAAATCCAAGAGGGGGGTGAATTAGATATTAAAAAAAATTTAAAGATAAAAACTAAAATGTTCGTGCAATGAATATAGAGAGAGAAAATAAAAATATAGAGATGGAACACTCAATTTTTATAGTGGTTCAACAATCCGTCTACGTCCACTCTTCTCAGTTAAATCTACTCACACCGAGGATCACTAACTCTTTGTTTATATGGGTCAAGTGAAACCCAAAACAACTCTTTCTTTCACGGGTGAAGGGCAACCTCACAAAACGACTTTCTTTTAAACGGGTGAAGTGCAACCCAATACAACAGTTCTTCTTATCATAAGTGAAGAGAAACCCAAAATTAATTCACAAGAATTAATTACAATAACTCTCTAAAAGAGTAGATATTCAATACGAAAAATTTCTCTCACTAGAAATTAAATACAGAGAATAAAGTAGAGAGAATAAAAAAATATTGTAGGAGAGTGTTTTCAAAGCTTTGATCAGTTGTTCTTAATGAGTTTTCAACAACCTTTGATCTTCAAAAATAGTTGTTTATATATCTGCAATAAATTTCTCCCAACGGCTTCTTTTTATTTGCATTAATAACGGCATTGAATGTCTCTGAACTAGTCATTATAGACTTGATTTCTGTGAGGGAATCGATACGTTTCTCAGGGTATCGATATATTTGAGTTGTTGAACCTGAAGGTATCGATACGTTATCCAACGTATCAAAACAATTTGACGTGAAAATAATGATGTCCGTCACGAAGGTGCCTGATCCAAGCCTCAGGGTATCGATGCGTTTGAAAAGCCTTCCAAGGGTATCAATACGTTCGAGCAAATTTTTAGGGTTCCAAAACCTTTTTGCACGAAAGAGCACATCTACGTCTCCAGGATATCGATACGTTTAACTGGAGTTCTGACACGTTTGCTGGTAGAAAGAAGGTATTGATACGTTTAAAGCTGGGTTCTAGAACTCGGGCTCTGAATTAGCACTATAGCTTAAACGTGTCGATACGTTTGTGCCTTAGTGAGCTTTCTTGATGCTTTGAGTTTATTTTTCTCACCTGTAAAAAATGTACAAGCCTTTCCAAAGACCAAGTAAAATATATTTGTCCATAATTTTCATATATGCATAATTTTCATATATGCATAATTTTTCCCTTGATAGACATATGTCCATATAAAATTAAGATAATAACATATATGCATAATTTTTACTTGATAGATAATTTTGGCATCATCAAAACCCAAGAATAATTCAAAAGTTGAATATACCATCAATCTCATTATGAAAATATCATAAATTAATTTAGAGCATCAATCTCCCCATAATATAATCATCAAAAAATATCTTGGGGTTATCAATTATTTGATAATATCAATGAATTGAGAGCTACAAACTGTGTATGAGAATATCTCAGGTGTTTGTGTTATATTTCTTATTTTATAAGAGTTGTACAATAAGACTACTCAAGTTGTCGATTATGTGTTGTGTGCTTTCTTCTTAGTATAAGACTAAGAGAAAGATTTTATCAGATGATTATATCATTAAGATAATTAATATCATCCGGTGATTGAACATTTCATATGTGGTTATGGTAAACCACTTCAAGGTGAATTTAATTCTCCAATCTCACCCTTATAATTATAAATTGTTTATAATTAATAATAACTTGAACAGGATTGAACAAACTCTTTTTGAGTTGCTTAATAGGTTTCAAGAGTTCTATAATTATAACCATTGAAGAAAGGGATAAATAAATGTCCATGTGGCCTTAGTTAGTTGGATTAACACAAGGTCAAAGATGCAATAAATATTGGGCTCAAAAGTTGACCCTAATAAAACTAGAAACTTTATAAAAGTTCTAACCAAGATTGGAAAAACCAAGACAAAAGAAACATGTTTTTACTGTGATAAGGGAGAACATAAGTAGAGAAATTATTCTCTATACCTTTATAGTCTTATAAAGACTTATAAAAGATAGAAATGTTCTTACTATTAAGCAAATGTTATTCAATAAAATCCATTCCTATTATAAGAATTGAAAATCACTCTAATATCCTTTTAAGAGTGAGGTGAGAGACTTTAAAAGCCCTTAGATCTCATACATATAGATGTGTGTAGACCATTAGATACCTGAGCAAGAGTTGATTTTGACTACTTCATTTCTATTATCGATGAATTATCACAGAATGGATGTGTGTATTTAATGAAATACAAACTTGAATCTCAAAGAAAAGTATGAAGTAATATAAACTAAACTACAAAGAGTATTAATATTTTATGATAAGATCGTAGAAAGAATACTTTAGTATAGTTTTTGTAGAATTCTTATATTGTAATAGAATAATATCACAGTTTATTCATCAGGATAAAAGAAAATTCATATTTTATTGGATATGGTATGATTTAAGATAACTGTTATAAATTGGATATTATTCGATCTCTCATTATTTTGAAAGATGTTAACCTTTGTTTTAAATAATTTCTCTCTCAAGAATAGCTTCATAATATATAAGAATTTTGGTGTTACTATGAAGGTTTATAATGAATTAACCGTAAATTATTTTTGAATATTTCAGAACCCAACGACTATGGTTGACATCTAGTAATACGTCATAGTTCCTAATTCACAATAAAGTAATTCTTCATCAAACCTTGTTCTGATTGTATGTATCATGTGAGTTTATCTTTCTGTTATCATATCCTAATTAAATTAGAGTTTATAGTATATCAATACTCTAAATTTTATCTTTTACGAATTATCGATCAGTATATTGTAAACTTGCTACCATAAGCTTTTTTATGTGTCATTTATTTAGCTTTAGTTAAAGACTTTATTTTAGACATCTATCGACATTCATTTAGAAACTTAAATTATAATAGAGTTAGTAAAAACTCTCAATCCCATCAAACGAGCCAATAGATCCTATCTTGAACATCAACTGAACACCCATATAAATAATGTACAACCAAACCAGCTTTAACATACAGGGAATGACTGATTCTATACTTATACACTATATGAACTATATGTATCTATACAAGGTTTTATTCAGATGTCTTAAATCTAAAGACTACATTGCACATTAGTATAATCTATCGATAAATCATTTATTACATATATACTATATAATTTATCGATGATTGATCACGTTAGATAAATAGTTCACAAACTATAAATCTATACTAATGGTCTTTTGAAAATACGCTTATTGTTAGCCTACTTATATCATTATATGATATCCTTAGAGGGTATTCAATATGTTTACTTAATGATATTGATGCCAAGTCAAGACCACCTCCGTAAGAAATGATTCAATAATTTTAATTAATAATTAACTAAATTATCTGGACGATTTATACATGTACTTTATTATTTAGCATGATTTTATAAAGAAAAAACCTACGTATATGAATAAAGAACCATTTCTTTCATTTATTAATAAAATTATAATCTCAGAAATCGATGACACGATATTTTCTAGGATATACACTAACATAGACGTCAAGATATGGGATCTTTACACCTATAGCCTTTGTGTTCAATCTCATAACCGAAGAGATAATAAAAATGAGGATGAGGTTCAAATTTAATGATCTTATGAGGTGAAAGTAATACAAAACAAGCATAATCAAGGATAGGAAGAAGATTATAATTAGGAGAAGTAACATAAAGACGTTTATAAGGAGATATGTTACCAATAACAAATGAGGAAACACAATTAATGATATAAACAACTGTAAAAGCAACTTCACCACAAAGATGATCAAAATAAGTGGAGAAATTCAAAAGAGCATGGATAGTGTAAAGAATATGGCAATGCTTACTTTTAATATGACCATTTTGTTAAGAAGTATGAGGATATGATTAAGGACAAGAGTCTCATATTAAGCAAGAAGATTAATAAATCTAGCATCCTTATATTCCATAGCATAATTAGTACGAAAAATCTTGATAGTTTGTAAAAACTGAGTTGTAATCATATTAAGAAAGATAGAATAATTATGATATAATTCTGTCGATTTTTCGAGATATAAATTCAAGTATATCAGGAATAATTATCAATAAAAAGAACAAAATAATAAAATCCACCTATAGAAATAAAAGTTGAAGGACCTCAAATACCAAAATGAATAAAATCAAATGGCATAGAAGAAATAGAGTCATTATTATTAAAAGGTAAAGCATGATGTTTTTGCTAGATGACATAAAGAATGATCAATATGGATTTCTTAATAGAACCTAGAATACCACTAGAAATTAAATGATGCAACTTACCCACAAAAATATGACCATGTCAAGAATGTGAAAAGGTAGATAACATGTTTACAGTATAAAAAGTACTCGAGAAAGGTGAAATGTAAAATGAGGTAAGTTCAAATAGCCTGTTCTAAAATCTATCTTGTCTATAGATCTTGCCCATGACAACCAAGATAAAAATAAAAAAAATAAAGATATCTTAAGACCAAGATCGCATAATTGTCTTATAGAGGTAAGATTTAAATGAAGTTTGGGAACTAAAAAAGTATCAGGTAAAGAAAACTCAGAAGAGAAAATATTACTAACATAACTAATAGTCATATAAGAGTTGTCAACAATATGAATAATAGGTGTAGGAGAAACCACATTTTTAAAAGTAAATAAGTGAATATTAGAGGTCATATGATTGTAACATTCAGAGTCAAAAAACAAAAAGTAGAGGCTCATGGTGTGACTAACAGAGCAGAGAAAGAGATAATACTAGATAGCCAAAAGGAGAGTCTGTTTGAGAGTTTCAAAATTCACTTAAGTAAGAAGAGTATAAAGATTAGGAAAGGAAGAACTCTCAGTAGCAGAGGTAGAGACAATAGGCTTAGCAACAAGATTAACAGTAATAGGCAGAACAACAAGCTTGGTAGGCTTGTTAGATAACTTTCGTTAGAGCCGAAGACATGGAAAAATGAAATGTCTAGAACGTCAACAATAGTCACTTCGTTTGGTATTAGCAGTAGAGGAAGGTTTAGCTGACCAAAGCAGTATCAATGGACAATTGGGAGTGCTGAGTTCGAAGAGTAGCAAGATCAGTTTCTTCTAATAATAACTCAAAAACCACAATCTCAAGTTTTAAAAAAGGATCACGATATAGTAGTAAATCATGAACAAATCCAAATTTATCTATAAAGGTTATAAGAAACTGCAGAAAACGCATCCGATTATGATATTTAACAAATTGATGAATTATGCAATTAGTTTAAAAGTCTTGAATAAAGTTTAATGTAAAAGTTGAATTATACACTTAGTTCAAAAGTTATAAAAAATATATACTTAGTTTGAAAGTCATATTAGACAAATAATTCAAAAGTTATCTTATATACATAGTTCAAAAGTTCCAACATATCTTTGTTCCGAAGTTAAAATTACTTAATTCGAAAATTAAATTATACACAATTTGAAAATCCTCAATAAACAATAATTTGAAAGTTAAATTATAGACATAGTCTAAATCTTGTGTTATACACTAAGTATGGAAGACCCATTGAAACTTTGTTCAAAAGTGAAATACTCCTGCTACTTTGTTTCTCCTTTTTATGTTGATTTTTGGTTTGAGCTTGCACAATATCTTAAAAAACCAAAAAATAGAAATTAAAATGTGTCAGGCTCATGACTTAGTTTAAAAGTCCTTAAATGTTGAGTTTTAATATACATGATTATAAATGATCTAATTATTGTAATTTAAACATGTTTTTTTTTAAAATGTAGATACGATGTCTAATACAATCTTTAAGATTCTGACATCATACTATTTTTTTATTGTGGTGATGATGTCTAATACAATCTTTAAGATTCTGACATCATACTATTTTTTTATTGTGGTGATGATGTTGTCACATTTGTTAGTGAATGATATGATACGAAACAAGTTGACAAGACAATAATGAAGATTCTTTAGAAAGACTTATTTAAAGTATTTCCTCAATTTAGGGATATTCAATCTCTAACAATCTGATCCATCATTTTTTCTTCAAGAGGTGGTTAAAAATGCCATTGATGAGAAAATGTGGTTTATGTTTAGAGACACCTATATCAGATTTTCTATAATGAGTTTCACCTTATCACAGGTCTGACGTTTGGTTCTTATCATATTTTTTTAGGAGAATAGTGATCGACTATTGAATGAGTACTTTGGTGGTAGCATGGGGCTCGTGTTATGTGAGGTTGATCATGTATTTACAACACTCGACTTTAGCATAATAAATGACAAGGATGCAATGAAATTATCCTTGTACTATCTAATAGATAAGATGCTATTGAGTAAACTCGAACCTTATCTTGGGAACACATTACTATTATAGATTATCAATGACCTTATCGAATTCAATCATTATCCATAGGAAACCATCATATGATATTACACCTATAAATGCCTCAATCGTGTGATGATAAGGCAGGTGGAGGATTATTAGAAAATGGCAGTTTAGGATAGATCGTGCAGGAAGAATCATGTCACTAGATATAATGTAAAGGGTTTTGCCATTGTATTTTAGGTGCATTGTAATTTTAATGCATTTAGTTTAATTTTTTTGAAGTTTTATTTATTGTTCTTTAATCCAATTTTGTTTATATTATATAGATATGGATATATGAGGCGATTGAAGCTTCCCGAGTGATTACGGCATCAAATCGCACCTGCTGCTCCCGCATGTTCAACTAGCAGTGAGCCACAAATAATGTCAGCCAAAAACAACTTTTAAAGATATTCTCCATGGCCATGGTAACAACTCTTCAACTAGTTCAATGCGATGTTCTATTTTTGGTTTTTTTCTTGTAATTCCTTTGTAATATTAATTATTTATGAAATATTTCTATTTTTTTAGTTTGATAAAGTAATTACTCAATTGAAGCCCACGATAGAGGTGGGTATTTACAAATTGGATTGGATTGAGTCAAAATTTCAATCCAATCCATACATTACAGATTATATTTAAAGTAATTTAATCCAATCCGCAAACATATCATACTCCAATCAAGTCCAAATCACTTAAAGCAAATTGAATTGGATTGGTTTTGCAGATTGAGTTTTGATCTAAATTTAAAAATATAATTCAAAATTTAGGCTAAAATATATGAGCAATTTGGATTAGACTGTATTTAGACCTAAATCTGGATTGAAAAATATTAAATAATATTGTTATATAGTTTTAAATTTAAAATAAATATATAATAAAAAAGATAGAATTAGATTGAGAAATAGACCTGTCAAACGGACCGGGCCGGCTCGGCTCGGCTCGGTCCGGCTCGACCCATTGCGGACCGGCACTTAAATGGACCGAGTCGAGCCGGCCCATTTATTATGTGGACCAATATTTTACCGGTCCTAACCCGACCCGCGAATTAACGAGCCTAAATGAACCGGTCCGCGGACCGACTTTAAAAATTTTAAATTTAAAAAATATATATAAAATACACTAATTACTAGTAAATACAATATGTTAATAGCAATAATAAATTTATAATTTAAATACAACATAAGCTAACTCTATTATAAATTAACATATAAAAATTTTAATAAGTAAAATAAAAGTTTCATCAACAATTTTAAGTTTAAACACATGATCTCAAATATCAAAATATACTAATCCAACATCATTCAATATTAATAAATAATAAGTTTAATATCATTATTAACATTCAAACATAATCAATCATCATCTAAATATAAAGATTAAAAAAAATTAAATTTTTTTTTTTTAATTAGGTGGGTTAAACGAGCTGGCCCACTTAACCCGCGGGTTAAACGGATCGAGTCAAAAAAGCCCGCGAATTAAACGGGCCAATTTTTTTTTGTCCTAACCCACCTAAATACCGAGCCGAGCCGAACCGGCTCGCGGACCGCTGGTCCGTTTGACAGGTCTATAAGTCAGTGACTTATTTTATATAAATAAAATAACTATAACCTTATTTGTAAAATTAGGCAAAATTCAGTGACCCTAATGTTATTACCGCACTCCAAGATAGCATAAAGAAGTTAAGAAGACAGAAACTCGGGGAAGGAAGGAATCAGCCAAGAGAAGCAGAGTGCTCTGACGAAGATGGCAGGCAGAGAAGTCCGAGAATACACCAATCTCAGCGACCCAAAAGGTGAAATCAACAATATTACATCAATTTTAATTTAATTTACTGCATCAGATGCTGATAATATAGCAATTGTGATTTCTTGTTTTCTTTATTGATTTCGACCCAGACAAGAAATGGGGAAAAGGGAAAGACAGAATAGACGATGAAGATATCACTTTCCAGCGCATGGTCGCCAAGGTTAGACCGTCGACTTCTCCCTCTCTCTCTGTGCGTTTTCGTTCTTTTTTTTTCTGCTTAATTAAAAAAATTAAGCTTTTGGTTTTGGGGGAGATTTCTGATAACATGCCCGGGCAGGGATGTTGGCTTTGTCCTGCTGGGTGATTGATGCAAGCAGATGCAAGAGGTTGCTGGAGAACGGGGCGGGTACCTTCACGGCCGTGGGGGTAAACCCTTTTGACTATTTTTTATCCTATTTTCAAGATTTACCACTGTTGAAAACCTTTTTAAACTAAACCAAACTTTCATCGTTTGGACGATAATACTCTCATGGGAAATTGAAACGGAGTGCGTAATGTTTCTAATTAAATTGTATAAACTCGAAAGAGACATCTCCCCACTTTCGAACTCACTCACTTACTTTCGAATAAAGCGGATAAGTTGGAAAGTGAATGGCTTCTCATTCCATATCTTCCACCGTAGCTTCCCTCAACACAGTCTCTAGTCAAGTGCCCTGACTTTCCACAGGTATAGCAACGACTACCACCGGCTCCTCCTTTGCTGCTGCTTCTTCTACTTGTACAATCTCTCGTCATGTGTTCATAACCACCACACACCTACAATTTCTAATGGGTATCATCCAAACGATATATATTTGGTTTAATTTAGAAAAGTTTTTTTGACAGCGATTAATTTTTAAAATAGGATAAAAAAGTGTTTTTTTTGTGAATTTCCCTTCTTTTTCTCTCTCTGTGTAAAGTTGTTTTCTTGTATATTATATTTGTATAGTTGTATGTTAGATATCGTGTGTTGAGGTTTATTTGTGCAGCTTTGGACAGTGATGATTTGCTCTATCTCAAGGAGCAGATGGAAGCTGAGGAGGATGCTGAACGCCTCCTTCGCCGTACTGAGAAACGGGCTTTTGCTGCTTTTAAAATATCCTTTCTTGTTTTACTATTTTTGCTGCCAGCATTTATCTAATTCTATTTACGACGTTTTATATATGTACTCGGTCTGTCATTGCGATGTTAATTGAAAGAGTGTTTTGGGATGACTTCAAGGTGATAGCTCTGAAATTATTGTATTTTCTTCGTATTGCATTTTCAATGTAGATGAAAGAGAGGGTGTTTATGGACTAATTGTCTCTGTTCTTCTGAAGCCATCTAGGGCAATGATGATCCTACTCATCACATCTGCCAGATTTCATATCTTTGGTTTTGCAGTCGCTGCTAAATTTAATCACATAACTCATCATTTTCTTGCATTTTTTTTCTTTTTTGAACTTAAGATCTGTTGTCTTAGTCCCTTTTATGTTACTTTCCAAAGTTTCATATGCTTTGGTGATGACTACTACTTTTAAAACAACGTGTAGATTATTGATGCTTTTGTTAATATCTTGTAAATCTGAACTTAGTTGAGCACATATATGTTGTGCAAACGTTGTAACAGTATTTGCATTTCTAGGCCATTTCCATGTATTATTATTTAATAGAGTGAAAACTCAGGTGTAATTCATTTAAATGGACACAGGTTTATGATCACTTTGGTTGGGCTTCAATTACTTCATTGTTGCCACATAATGATTTTGAAAAAGATTAATTTTTGGTTTGTTATTTTCTTGGCCTATGCCACACATCTCTCCTTAACCAATGGACACAAAGCTGCGAGTTCAGTAGATTCATCACCAGCATCTGTTCCTTTGCCACTTCGTGTTGAGCCCAAGCCGAAGAGTGGGATCAGGTATTTCTCACACAAATAAACACACACTGCATTGTGTTTAGAATTTATGATTCTACCAAAGAAGGTTATGGTTTTTAATTGCTTATCTTGTCTAATCCACACAACTATCTTAATTGTAGACAGCAAGATCTGCTGAAAAGGGTAGTGGAAGTTAAACCGAAGAAACCAAAAGTTTCAAGCCCATTGGGTGGGAATCAGCCACCAAAATCGAATACTTCTGACAAGGAGAAGGAAAAGGAGCAAACTTCATTGATATCAAACAAACCTGGAGGTCAGACTCAGGTTGAACATCCTGTTAAAGGGTTACTAGGCTTAGCTTATGCGAGTTCTGATGATGAAGATTGACTGTAGAATACAAGAGCATTTTTGAGCAATTCATTCATTGTTCTGTAATCGATAGCTTTTACACACTTTCTCATACTATGACATTTTCCCATTATCCAAACAAGATTAGTTAGTTGTCGGATGAATTGTGTGTTTTACAATCTGAAGTAGAAACTAGATTATACGCTACAGATGAAGTAAAGAACAAAAGAAATTTATTTCTATTACATTTTAGTCATTAGGGATTTCTCTCCTTGTCAACTTAGCATCTGATTATCCTGGAGCACTTCAAAACACCTGAAGAACTTGTCAATAACCAGACAGAGTTGGCATCCTTAACTTCAAACCTTTGTTTTTTAGTGTAATACAGGTTTGTTTTCCCAGAACCTGTTTCAGTGAAAGAAGCTTCGTTTTTTAAAACATCCCCCGCTGAAAAAAGTTTCCATGAATCTCCCTTGCTCCATGTAACCTATGTAAATTATGTATTGATTGGTTAAGAGGAATATAATTCCTATTTCATTAGTGTCTGTTTCTTTTGTTACATATTAACAATAACAGAACGAGTTGAATTTTAATTCTTTGTTTCCTGATTTTGGTGCAATAAGCAAGTTGTTATTTGTGTTGAATTATACCTCTTTGTTTCCTGATTTTGATGTAATAAACAAGTTGGATTGACTCTTAATGCTAGGGTTCATGCTTCGCCCAGTTGAACATTGTGTCCATCCCCTGATAGAGGTTGTTGACTACATGTGCAAGTCCATGGCAAACTCTGTCAGTTTAACGTTTCATATTGTAAAAATCTCGTACTTAAGGCAACGGTTGCCTTTATGTTCTTGTCTCTTATGTGACCATCGTCATGTCCAAGGAGCATAACCTTGTCCTGGTTTCGAAACCGGTTATTGGAGACGGTAACATCTGTTGGGCCTAGAGTCACATCAATTAGACCGTCTTGGCTGCCATAAAGCGTGTTGTGATCTATCCAAACCCTTGATGCAGTCACCAACCTGATTGCACCTCCATCAACGTGCCTTAGCTGCACTTTCTTCCAGTCTGGACCCATCACAGTACTCAGCCCCGTAACTCGGCAATCATGGATATGCAGACTGTGAATCATCACATTGTTTGAGGTATTATTCATCAATAAGAATGTAAGAAATTTTGCATATTTGTTCGGAAAATCATAGCAGGAGAATAGGAAATGTGATGATGTTGATTATCTTGTACACCAGCCGGCATGCAGGGCTAGTAACGTGGATGTTGACACCGCAGCCTTCAACACCTGTAAAACTACTAATAAGAAGTGGTTTGGTTAGTGTGATGTTCATATCTCTCTGTAGAGTGATCAACACTTTCTGTGGAATCAAGATGGCTTCTTATCTTAGTTTCAAGTTAAAGGTTTAATCGTTACTAAGATATCTTAGTTTCAGGTTAAAGGTTTAATCGTTACTAAGATCTGTAACTTTGTAATGTACAAAATCTTTTCCAATAACTTTCCTGCAAAACCTACGGAGCACAGAGCAAGTTGATAACAGTTCTTTTGCCAATCGGGGTTTTGCCCCCAGTATTCATCAATAACATTCATGGCAAGAGTAACAGTAGGAATGTAAGCAATGGCCGTGGAAAGAGCTAGAGCAAAATGCCACACTGTTGCCGTGATTGAAGTCTTGTTTTCGCTGAATCGCAAGAAAAATAGAGAGAGCTGATAGAGAGGTGAGAGAGATTTGAATAAGTTTTAGTAATTGGAAGTTGGCCATTTTTTAAAATGTTGTGAAACACAAAGCCTATAATTTACTATTGATCTAAAATAAATAAAATCTGTATGATAGTAACCATTCATAATAAATAAGAAAAAGGAAAAAAAAATAATTTTGATCAAGAACTTGTTCGTATAAGATAAATCTTGTTAATTGAATTGAATACAGTTTCATATATTAAATCAGGGATAATTTTACACTAATAAATTTCACCATCCAACAAGAAGGCATTGATTTTATTTTTGTCATTGTCAAATTAATTAATGAAATATTTCAATCACTGGAAAATGTTATGTAATTTGTACTTATGCTATCAGACAATGAATTATACTCCGATAAATCAGATTTGAGTAACGTTTGATCTCACCCAACAAAATACCAAGATTGGTTAAATATTTATTTCCCCATTCATATAAATAGTATTTTAGTGTAAGTTAGTCAGTTATTAACATGGTCACACGTAAGAATATTACAGCATTATAGTTTCAAGTAAATAAAAGAAATTTAAATTTTATAAGATTAGTAGTGAAAACAAAACTTGCCACATCATTCATTCCTGTGTTGTTTATCAAGCATTTGCATAGAATTCTCAATTATGCATGTCTATAGAGCAGGCGGAATTTGAAACAGGACTCGGTTTAACAACTCAATTCTACATTTTGTTGCTCAGACAAAGGGAGAAATTGGTGTCTTCTACTGTTCAAACAGAAACTATCATTACCAACTGATGGGAATGCACATGCTATACAAATAGATTATACTAAGCAATAATAGCAAAGAAAAAGAGCTAGACATTCGTTAAATCTCATATGCTATCACTGTCCTATCCGAAAATCATTGTTCCGAAAGTACCGGAGATCAAAGATCCATGGTTATTTCCACATTCTGAAAAAGCCATCTGCTAATGACTTCAGATTTCCCCACAGAGTTGATTTCCTCGGAACTTCTGCTTCATCAGTTTGTCTATGAGAAACGTCCCTGTGCAAGACAAAAAATGCTTTTCAGTTTGGCATCTATAATATGAGGAGAGCAATCATAAGACTTTACAAGAACCAAGAAAATTATAATAACAAGGTTGATACGATTCAAGAGGAAATAAAAATGTTCAATGAGTATGTTAAGCCAAGAATATCTAATGTTCCCAATAAGCTCCCATAGAAAATATAGATGTTTAAGAACTTTGTTCTCTAACTGATTGTCAGTCCCTATTGAGCTTCAATGGGATGTATCCAAATGACAGCAGACACACCATTCTCATAGAAACCAACTTACATTTCATTTTTAACTGATTCAGGGGATCCTTTATCTTGCTCGGCTTCATGCTTTGTACCATCGGACTCCGATAAGTTTTTTGGTGGAACTCGTTCCTCTTTCTCATCTGCATTCCCGAAGGATGGATGAGAGATTTTTTCCATTTTTTGTTTTAGTGAATGACTTTCTGTTGCAACAGAATAAGAAGAAACTCTCTCAGCTTCCTCCTTTTTCCAGTTCTCTGCTGTATCATGATCCTGAGGAAAAGTTTTGTCAGTTGCTTCTCTGACTGGATGCCTTTCTGATGCAACAAAATCCGTAGGACTTTCCTGATCTCCTTCAATTTTTTCATGCTGTAAGTTTCCAAGATTAGAACGAATAACACCCTTATTATTTTCATTTATCAGATTACGGTTTACTCCAAACGGATCAGGCTGACCACCCTAAAAGTACACAAAAAATAAAATTGAGTATATTAACACACAGAAAAGATTCCACTCTCGCAACAGAAAAGGAAAAAGAAAATATATAAAAATCATAATGACATTGTTGGTTAATTTAGGACCAACTAACGAAGAGAATGAGTCAATAAATCAACAAATATTCCTATAAAATATATTGAAGAAGATGCAAAAGCTTTGGGATAACTCAATTTACAACAAGTTTTATAACAGATATCTTGTCATATAGATATACATTAACAAGACAAAATATGTTCATCAAAGTACCATATGTCCTAGGTGTCATGTTTAGAACTGAAGTCAGTGAAAAAATGCATGTGGAACATTTTTTTCTTTCAATTTCTAGCAACAGGAATTGAGACTAGTTTGGTGCCAAATCTGCTTTGAAAACAATGTTAACAGATAGCCCTTTGTTTTCAGCAGCACAATTTTGCAATTAACTAAGCCAAAATAATCAGACAAAAATATGTAAACATTGAAAAGATGTTCTGCATCAAGATGCCTCAAAATAATATCAATTGATTACAGAAAAATTACCGGAAACAACCTGCCAATCTCATTCAATGGTTTCTAAACTCTAAAAGTCTTTGATACTTATTCACCTAAATTATGCTTTCTACAGAAGAACTACTACTTCCACCACACACACCATCCCATCCAGAAAAAAAGAAAAAAAAAAGAAGAAAAAAGAGTGATCAATGTCAAATGCATACCAATGCTGTGGGCTTTTCAACTTCGTCAAAAGAGTTCCTTTCAGCTACAGAAGCTAATGGACTTCCCTCTGCTTTTAGATTCCCGTCACTAGCATCACCAATCTCCATGTTATCATCAGGTACAATATCAACCTCATTTTGGGGCCCCACATCCATGGTCACTTCATGCTCTTTACTTGGTCTGTTTCCTACAGTTTCAGTCCCTCCTTGTGCAGAGGATGTTTTAGATTTGAACTCCAGCTCCTGGAGCATGATTCTTATAACATAGTAAGAACCTCTTACATTTTTTTTAAGAACACTAGCAGTAGGGAATTTTCCATCATGTGCTGCTCTATACCTGTACAACGTAAAATTAATAGTCAGATTCAATTAAAAGAAAATAAATAAATAAACTATTGACAACAAACAAACATTATAAAGATGATACGTATCAGATATATACATATAAAATCCTATGTCATACCACACAACCCCACCCCCCACCCAAAAAAAAAGGATAAAATAATATCTATAGTAAAGATCGAGGACTGAATTCATACTGTTGGGGAAGGAAAAAACTGAGGCCACAATCCCAACCAACACCCGTTGTCCACGCCACCCTAAGCCTGGGACAGGAGATTGACTTATGAATGGGAGACAAATCCTGTGGGTGATCCTAAATTCACTACACCAACAGAAGTCGCCTCCACCCTCTCTAGGGCTAGTTCCGGTTCAGAAAAATGACCTATACTTCATACAGACTCCAACCTAAAAAAAAGAAGGGCGGCAAAAAGATGTTACGCATGGGCCTCAAGGTCACCACAAATGTTACGTTACATTTAAGGTTCCGTATTGTACAAATCACAACAAGGTAATCATTACACCAACCCAAATTTATAGCCAATGATTACATAGTGGCTCATTATCCAGTGTCAACGTGCATACTCCTAGCTTTCTTTTGTGTTTTCAGACAACTGGAATGCAGTCATCGCCATAGTTTCACTGACCCAAGATGAACTTCGTCAGATCTATTAATAGTCAAGAGAGACGAAATCTATGCGGTGTTTGAAGTCTTTCTCTCAAAAAATTTCAAGCATCAACACATACTACTATCAATCTACAATTTTTTAAGACAAAAGATTGGAATTTACGCTAAATTATGAAAACAATAGGATTAATAATCTTAACATAGATTCTGTCGGCTTCTCTTCAATGACAAAGTTGAAGTCACACAAAACATTAATTTCTACTTCTGCAAGTTAATCACAAGCATTTAAAAAAATCATATTTCATTAGAGATTAAAAATGCTCTTCGCCTAAAACTTCTTCAATTTAACACATTTTAAATTCTTGCATTCTGAATGTCCTACTTGCTTTCCAGAAATGGCTAATTCTTAATAACCAAAATGTAAAATCTCCATGAGCTTGCATGATTTGTCATACTCAAGAAGAGACCAATAACTAAAGAAAGAAAAAGGCAAAGATGGGAAATATGGAGAGATGTAGCTATTTAAGAAATAAACAAAAATAAAAAAGGCAAATACGTTTTCACAAAAGCTTCCACCATTGCTTTTCGTTCATCTTTTGAAACCTTTTTCCGACCAGTCTGAGGTTTCGGTACATCAGAAGGAACAGAGGCAGCGTATGACCTTCCACGCCACTGAATAGATCCATTTGCTACACTTTTCAACTTGGTAAGAGCTATCAAAGCACCAAATTACATATAATTACACAATTTTCATACAGAATAAATATGTTACATTGATTAGTGAGAAGATCATCAATATCTCCATCTGAAAGAGTAGATATTTGACTTATTGTATAGAACCTTTCTATGAGATTAGCTTGTAAACAGAAATCACATGAGAGGTTTAAAGAAGAAAAAAGACAATAATATTAAGAAACTGGTGGTTTCAACTGCCAATTTCAGTTCACAAAACACAGAACTTCGTTCTCATGTCTAAACATCACAAACTTTTTGTCCCCGTCAAATTTTTTATTAAAAAAAAAAAGAGGTATTTCATCACACAATTTCGAGACATTCCTATTTACTTTTGATATATTAGTCACCTGCAAATACGATATTAATATTCACCAATGTCCAGTAGCTGTACGGACCCTATAAAAAACTAAATTTTCCATAGAAATTCTTCTATAAGCAAAGAAGCACATACATCTACTGTCATGCAACCATTTCCTCATCTTTAATTTTAGTGGTAGTCATGTCCAATATTATTATTTTCATGCGTCAACTCTACATTCATGCCAACAAGTCATTGCTTTGATAATTTTAAAATCATGTAATTCTTTCTAACCACACTTCACTATTAACTTCATTCATGCATTGTTCAACCTAGAATTACAAGTTCCTTTAATTCTCCTTCAGCAGGGAAAACAAACACGGGTTTGTTTTCTCTTCTTTTAAAATTGATCAAACCCACCTACAACTAAGCCAGAAAATCTCTCTCTATTTTATTGTTTCTAGCGGAAACCCGTAGAAAAAACACACACAATATAATTAAATATGGAGAGAAAGAAAAAATAAAAGAGAGTTTTCATTCCTCTTTACCTGTTTTGTTTCTAACAAAAAGAAATCGATGAGCGATAATCTTTGCTCTTGTAATTTTCAGCATCCTCCTTCAGCATCTCCTTCACACAGATAAAAAGGACGTGTTTTCGATTTCAAAGTAGGAGGGGGTTATTGGAAGAATAAACGGGTTTAGGGTTTTGATTTGGTAAAATCAGGGATCTACTTTCTATTTTGTATTTTTTGTACTGAGCGGTTCAGTTGGGGGCTTGATTTCGAAGCGGTGCTCTTCCATTTTACAACCCAAGGATAATAACATACAAGTCCCTAGGTTTTTTCCATTTTATAAATAAAGACATATTATTTAAACATATTACATACATATGTCTAAATCCTAGTGAAATATTCATAACACCTTTATAGTGTTGAATTTCAACCTCCTTTACCAGTTTAACGTGTCCATCAAAGAGAAAAATGGAGTAGTTTAACGTCAAAAGGTTAGAGGCTATTTTGTCATTTCAACACAACTAATGGGGATCAATTTGATACAAATAGGCAATGCATATCCTTTTTTGTAAAATAACAAAAACTCATCCCCCTGGTGTTATTAGTGCACTTCTTCAATTTTCATCTTTAAGAGCTGAAATGAAAGTCTTCTGTTTTTTATCCAGTCTGCATTCCAAATTACAAACAAATAGCGGGTCTGCCTTACAAATATACATAAAGTATCAATGTGACCAGAAAAAGGCAATGGCTATGATTCAAGCATCATATAACATTGGTCCATAAACATCAATACACAACAAGTAGAGTAAAACAATAAGAACAATTCAAAAGTATTATGTCTAATGTATAAGATTCATCAGTTACTGTTTTAGCATTCCTAGAATTAGACATGTTCTTTTGTTTTTCCCTCTAGGTGACAATTCCTTGTGGAGCCGACAAAGGTTTTGTGTCTTTACTTTATCCGTTCATTAATGGATCACGGGTTTGAGGGGATGAGCCCTCAAGTTTGACAAATCAAGATGCGCATCCAGCTCTTCATCAACTTCTCCAACAATGCTTCTGCATGAATCAAGTGATCAAATAGTTATCACATTTTTGGCAGATGACATCTTCAAGACTACTGTAATGCTAATAAATTAACAAAATAGAAGCGAGGTAGAAAAACAATATTTGCATTACATGTTGTCACCCCTTATTACGTACAATCCCAACACAAGCTGCTGAACTCCTTCCTGCAGAAGTAGAAAAAGCCAGAAACTTGTTCGTTATTGAAGTAAAACAGCCAGCATATTTGTTAGCTATTTATTTTATGCTACAGAAACGGTCCTGAGGAGAATAATTAACACTGAGTTTGGTTTCTGATAAAACATGCATTGCTGGTTTTGTCGAGGAAACCACAGCACCTCAAATCCCAAACATACCCATAAGAATCCTATCTAAGATTCTGAAAATCAAGTTGTCCAATTACCAAGGCACTGAGCAAGAAAATAAAGAGTTCATTATTGGCACAAGGGTAAAGACCTTAGTGGAGTAAACACGCTCATGAGATTCATCAAGGATTATATTTGTGGCCTGGTCAAATCCTTTCAAGACTCCCTGCAATTTATACAGAAAACACAACTTAAGAACTGCGTTATAAAGATGTTGCAAATTATTGATGTAATATTCTACAAGCCATGCAAATTTATAGAACTAATAATGTAAACATACCACTATGTTGCGTCCATCATTCGTGATGACAGATATTTGCTCTGTACACAAAGGATATGAGAAACAAGAATAAATTTATTTACCCTCAAATGGACCCAAATGTGCACAAAAAATCATTAACTTCATCTAAATTACTGTTAATTTTTCCCAACCGAATGATACAGTAAAACAAGAGATTTTAAAAGATCTATGAGATAATAAAACCCAATTCTAGGAAATGAGTATCTGAGGCTTAAAATATTAAGTCTGGTTACAAGTTAAAACTTTACAAGTGTCTCTTTGAATACCATTAGCATTAAATTAATGTTAGTTAAAATATTTCCTAGTGTGTTCTTTTACACTTTTAATCTAATCTTGATTGTGATTTAATCATACAAAAATTTTCTCAATGCTCCAAACAAATTGAAGAAGTATTACCAATGAGAAAAAATCCCCAGAGAAGTTGCTTCTAGGCCATCTAAGAAATCAGATTGAGTGTATGTGCATATATCCGTTGAATTAAAGTTTCAGGTTATTTATTATTTAACTTGTCATTGTCGAGAATTCTAGAGGCTTACACCTCTGCATTTTATAAGCCTCTTGTTCTTTTGCTTAGAGCAAAACATAAATGAAAGACATCTGCAAAAAAAGGAGATACAAAGAATCATACGATCAACAAGAGACTCGAGTCCAAGCCCAGATGACATTTTTCCACTTCAAGAAGCCAAGACTCCCAACTGAGAAACCCTCTGCAAGACTGGCTGCACACAAAAACTTCTCCACAAAAAATTGTTCAGAAAAAAGAAAAAGTGTAGATTAGTATAAATATCAAATAGTCAATCAATAGCATTAGGGGCTAATCAAGAAGAAGAGAACAGAAATATATGCAACTGAAAATTAAAAATTAAAAATTTTGTCAATTAAACAAAGCTCAGGCTCCAGCAAGTTGGATGAGGGGAAGACATAGTTATTGTCAAGGTTTCAAAGGTAATTACAATTTTGTAGTGGCATACATGTCGGCTAATTCACATATCATGAGAGAGACAACAAAAAACCAAGGATAAAAATTTATGTTCAGACATACAAAAATATAAAGCAGTTACTGACAAATAGTGTAGGTTATCCAATACAATGAGATACAAACTCAGTTGAGTTGCTTGGACCGAGTTTGTAGAATAACAAAAACCAGTTTATATGTATGACCATTAAATGCATTTGATTATAGCAAACCAAAAAAATAATTTCATAAAATTAGACACTAGGAGTGGCAAAGAAGCCGCTGTGAGCATTGTTATCAAAATCGCGATTTTAAACAGTAAAATCAACGATTTTAACGAGAAAACGATTTTGATTTTAGTTAAAATCGGAAATAATAAAACAGTAAAAATATTTGACCGATTTTAACTTATTTTGATCCATTTTAATCGATTTTAATCGATTTTATTAATTTATAAAATTATTTTAAATATTTTATTATTTATATATTATTAAAAATTCCGTTTTTCGTTCCGATTTTTTTAATAGAAAACGATTTTAATTAAAATCGCGATTTTGATAACCTTGGCTGTGAGGATGAGGATCCATGTTCACAAGACGAATACCCTAGTCCGCCCCATTCTGGCCAATTTTTGTCCCTTAAAAAACAGTAAATGATATTGAAAAATAAACAAATCAACGAATGAAACAAAACTATAAGTTTTCCCTTAAAGAAGTTACATATACTGCAAAACGAAAGGGATTAGTAATATGTGCACAACAACAGACCAAAACTCTCGTGACCCAGATGAGAATCTAATCAAAGTACAGAGAAACTATCCACGGTATTGTTCAACTCTATTTTGAGCACAAAAGGCACTAACACTAGATGCAGCCCAGATGCAGAGTGGCCGAAAAGAGAAGAATAATGATAAGCTTAAATGAAGAAGAAAAATCGATGAACTTTAAACCTAGAAATGCGACTAGTAAGAGACTCGAAGAAAACAAAACCCAAAACTCCCACCAAATCAGCTTCGATATAAGCAAAAACAACTAGAGAAATGACAAAATCACGACCATAGAAGAACTTAATTACATACAATGAATGCTGTGAAATTACAAATGAGCAATTAAGGGCAAAATGAACTTGCTAATTGAATCAAATATAAACCCTAGAGAACTTAAAAGAGAAAAACTTGAAGAAAAAGATACAAACTTACTACGAAAGAGAGAGAGCGCGGGCGTAGCGGAGCTTGTTGAATGATTAAACCCCTTGTTCTGTTTCCTCCATTCTTGAAGGGTTTTATTTGTTTTGTTTATTTATTAGTTTTAATTCGATATAATAACATTTACGTCCCTGAGTTTTTACGTTTTAGTAAATAATGGCATTATTTTTCCATTTCTACAATTTAGATCCTTGACTCTGAAATTTTGACCTTTTATTACTTGTATTCAATTAAAATAACATTAGATTTTCTAATTGGCACTTTAAAATTTATATTCAAAGTGATATTCAATATAATTTATTTTAATTATATCACATTATATATTAATTAGTATTTCAAGTGATTAATATTTTATGTTAATTAAAATTAATATTTAAAGTAATGTAGTATTAACCTATTAATTTTTATATCATTTGAATTAAAAATTTAAAAGAATTAATAATATATATTAATAATTACTATATAAAAATAATTTAATAATGTTTTAATATCTAATTAATTAAAAAATTTTACAACTTCTTTAAAATATAAAGACCAAAAACAATAGAGCTAAGCATAATGAGGGATGGGATGGGGTGGGGATGGGAGGTTTATCCCATTCCCCACCTCTTTTTTTTCATTTGATCTCTATCTCTCACCATAGTTTTCAATAAATTTAATAGAATGCGGTGGGAAATGCAATAAAGAGAAAAAGTAAAAGTAGGCCAAACAAAGAAACCAGGGAACATAAAACCTAACCGTTAGTTGTATATTTATAAAATTTCATATAATATTAAAAGATATGGATGGCCTTCCTTCTTTCCTTTATCATAGTTCATAGCTTATAGACTTCAATATTAATTAAAATATTTTGAAGTCTATACCATCATGTTCAATTAAATATGCAGACTTTGTAGATCGTTTGATTAGGATCTGTGTAATCAAACAGTGGGAATGAAATGAACTAATGACTTGTTGATGGTTTAAGGAATTTAAAAGTCAAATCAGATTTTCTTGTTAGGCAACTCTCCAACATTGTAGTTCATACCATGCATGCAATTCATTTCATTCCATTCCTCTATAAATATGGACTCTTTCTGATTCATTTATGCACACAAGAAGCAAGAAACAACCATGAAAACTGCATTACTTCTACTCGCTTTCCTTACCTTTACTCTTATTAATGCTACTCCAGATCCGGTGCTTGACATCACCGGCAAGCCACTCCTAGCAGGTACTTATTATTACATCTTACCAGTTTTCAGCGGAATCGGTGATGGCCTTACTCTTGCCATCATCGGGAACGGAACGTGTCCTCTAGATATTGCTCTAGAGCAGCATGAATTTAGAAATGGTCTCTCATTGACATTTTATCCTGTAACGAAAAAAGTTATTGTCCGCGAGTCTACTGATCTAAACATCCAGTTTAAAGCTGAACCAGACTGTGTTGAATCCAGTGTGTGGAAGCTTGACAACTATGATGAAGAATTAAGACAGTGGTTCGTGACATCCGGGGGAGTTCAAGGCAATCCTGGTCCGAAAACCACAAGAAACTGGTTCAAGATTGAGAGGTATGAAGATGATTACAAGCTTGTTTTCTGTCCTACTGTCTGTGCTTCCTGCAAAGTTCCTTGCAAAGATGTTGGCATCTATATGGATGGAGGAATCCGCCGTCTGGCTTTAAGTGACGTACCATTCAATGTTATGTTCAAAAGGCAGACCTAAAGAGAAAATATATATTGCAATGATAACTCAATTCTATGTTTTATCTAAATAAATGATGATCAAATGTTGTTAGATCATCAGTTAAATAAAACTAGCTGTGTGTATCCTTCCACTATAAACTTCGTATAATAAGTGGAATGGAAAATTTTAAGCACACTCTAAATAAAATATTTATTGGTTTTGTTTTCTTCTAGTGAGGTGGGTTTGCTGGGATTTTGTCCTTAAAAATTGTTTTGAAGTTCATGATTTTCTGAGTTTGTTTGGTTAATGAGAAAATGCTAAAAAGGAGAGAAAATTATGTATTATTTTGGAACATATATTTACCAACGATTGTGCAGTGTTGACTCTCAAAATTACAAAAATGCATCCTAATATTAATAATGTATGAAATGAAATAAATCTCATAACAATCTCAATAATTTAAAATAAATTTATTAATTTAAGATGATTCACCTTAAACATAGATGAATCTATTTTATTAAAAATTAATATTATAAAATATTTTGTAGCTTTATATTTAAAGAAAAATAGAAACACTATAATGTCAAACAATCCTCAATCTTGAGATCTCTTTCATATCAACCAAAATAAAGAAAAAAATAAAAAAATTATTAATTTCAACTTTTATATAAAATTGTTTTTAAATATTACATTGCAAATTCAATTGACGTAACAATATATCAATATTTATTAATTAGCCAAGTTCATAAATATAATTATTACAAATTTAAAATATAAAATATATTTCACTCTTATATTTTCACCTTATTCTTCTCATTTTACTTTATTATTTTAAATAAATTTTATTAAAAAAATTTTAAAAATAAAAAATAGAACCTAACTATCATATAATATAATTAATATAAAGTATTTATTTTAATGTATTAATATTGAGCTGTACATGAGACAACTTCTATAGAGTTATTATCTAATGCAAATTTAATTTTTTATGAAAAGTTGAATAATTAATTTATTAAATATTTATTTTATTTTTATTTTTATTTTTAAGAACACTTTATATATAAGACATTATATTTTTTTATATCGAGAAAACACGGCCTCCCCATATTGGGATATATTATAAACGAGATATTGATCACACATTTGACTTGAAATTTGGATAATTATATCTAAGTCATTAAATTTTTAAATATTTTACAAAAGAGGACATATTTGGTTCATTTCTAATAAACAGGTCTTAACCCTATTAATTTAATTATTTTTTAAACATTACAAAATAATATCCTAAACACCTCTTTAATTCGACTGCACAGGATTTGAACTCTCATATCTCCTATAATATCCCAAAAAATTTTACCAATTAAATCAACTAACAATCGCAAAATATCACCTCTAATTCTTATTAAAATGACAAAAATATCTTTTAACTATAAATTAAAGCTCTAATAGAAAATTCAATACTACGGCAATAGTTTTTTTTTATAAATAATTTTAAATATATAATTTTTTATTAATTAAGATGATAATATTATTTTTTTTATAACATATTTTTTATTTTTTAAAAATATCATATATAAAAAATATAACAACAAAAATAAAACTAAGATATCGGTTTTTATAAATGGAGATTGAATGGAAGATTGTATATCTAGTAATTAGTATTATTATTTTGTTATACCAATAGATGTAATGTAAGAGATCTATCTGTTTCAAATGATTAAATTATATTCTTTATGTGAAAAAAATAAGAACTCAAGGGGAACGATAGAATAGGTTAGAGGTGTGAGGTTGAAGCTTAA
>JAVXUL010066529.1:0-10025 GCA_035590515.1 Trichilia minutiflora
TCTTGTAATTGGTCCTTCAGGTAATGTTAGCTCATCCGTTGCTCTCCTCTTGCCATCCATGCTTGTGCTCACATCATTATCCATGGTAAATATATCTTAGTGATTAATTATAAATTAGTTATGATTAATTACAAATAAAAAATCCCTATCATTTTGCATTTCCTCAGTTGAGATTCATTGATTAGTGTAATAATACAAAATGATATCCTGTCATATATTATGTATCAAAACTCTATCTGCAATGTGTTGCAGATATGAGAACAGAGTCTATGATTTAAATATATCCAAATAAGCTCCTGATTAAAGTAAGATCATTGGGGACAATGACATTACATGATTGGTATATTTTGTTACTATCAATAATTAGTATGCGATGCTAATAGTTAGGTGATGAGTCTCATGTCACAAAAGCATAAACATGGATAGTATATTTGAGAACATATTACTAAACGTGACCAAACGTGATGAATCACATGAGCAATTATCCGTAGTTAATGATTCATTACACAGTCATAGTAGTATACCATCAGTCTTTTAACTTGAGACATCACAATTGCTATCTGCAGTGAGGCACATTATTTACTTGTGTATATCGTACTAGGCTAGCCACCCCTGGTGAAAACAACTTGATGGCATTGTGTTCTTATTGTATGAGAGCAAGTGATCTCAAGTTAAAATCTACTGGCTTAGATTTTGAGCTTGAGACCTTAAGCAGGAATATCATACGCGGGGATCAAAATAACCTAATTATCCTTTGTATGACAAAGGAAGAAAGCTATTAAAGTTCTTGGATTGATATATAGTATTAAAACACTATGATTTTATCATGGTGAAGAATACTGGAGTACTAAATTTCTAGATTATCTTAAGATTATTGGTATTGTATCTCAACTGAATCCTTCCTATACATATCAATATAATGATATATTGAAAAGAAGGTATCGTGCTTTATTAGATATAATATGATCAATGATGAGCTTCACTTATGTAACCGCATATCTTTAGGGATATGCCCTCTATACCACAATATATATTTTGAATAAGGCTCTATCCATATATGTTCATAAAATTCTATATAAGATATGGTATTGAAAACAACCTAACTTCAATTAAATGAAGCCTTGGGATTATCTAGCTTATGTTAAGATAGTTAACCTAGATAAGCTAGACGTGATATTTGAGAAAGGTTGATTCATAAAATATTCTAAAAATAGTTTAGGATATTATTTATACTTTTATGCTAATTGAAATATATCGATTAGTAGACACACACAAATTCTTGAGAATTAGTTCTTAAAAGAAAGCTTTTAGAAGAATCTGAAGAGCTTGATAAAGACCAACTTTAGATGGATGAGCCTGTTAATGTAGATGAACAAGTTCATAATGATGACCCTGTTTGATTTAATTCTCAATCCTCTATAGACAAAATTCTTCGTAAATCATCTAGGATATCGTATTCTTCTGGAAGATACTTTTGTCATTTCTAATAATGATTTTGAATCATGTATGGTATATAATGGGAGGATTCTAAAATCTACAAAGAAATGATATTGGATATCAATTCTGAAAGATAGCTTGAGACCATAAAAACTGAAATGGACTCCGTGTTTGCTAATGAAAAATGGTTACTTGTTGATCCACCAAAAGAAATTGTTCTTGTTAGTTGTAAATGGGTTTACAAATATAAGATTGACAAAGATAAAAAAGTGTAGACTTTTAAAGTTAGACTGGTGGTAATAGAGTACACTCGAAACCAAGTAGTTAACTACAGGAAACTTTTTTCACTAGTTTCTATGCTAATATTCATTACTTGTTATTGCACTTCTTATGACTATACAATATACTGAAGGGATGTAAAGACATCCTTTCTCAATGGTTTTGTTGAGGAAATCTTATATATATATAACAGTCTATAGGGCATGTTTTAATAGATAGTCATGAATAGTATGGCCAGCTTTCATAAAATGGAACATATAATTCGATAATGTAGTCAAATTGTTTGACTTCATCAAGAATATAGATAAACCATACATTTACAAGAGAAAAATTATCAATGCCATGTTATTCCTTGTAATATATGTATGTAACACATTATTAATAGGAGATGATAGGGACATATTACCTAAGATAAAATTATGGTTGTCTAATACGTTCCTTATAGAGGATTTAAGAGAAATGACCTATTTTTAAATATTAATCTCTATAGAGATAGAGAAAAAGAAATAGTGGGTTTTTTATAGAAAAACTATATAGAAAAGATATTAAAAAGTTCAGAATGGAAGACTATAAGAATGAGTTCTTACATTATAGTCATAGAGTCCATCACTCAGGAGATGAAAACTAAGACTGAAGTCGACCACGTACGTAAGTAAGGAATTCTTTATGCTCTTGCTATAGGGAACCTTATATAAGTCATGCTGTGTATAAGACCTGATATAATGTTATAAAGTAAATGTTACGAATAGATATCAAGCAAATCCCAAAGAACAAAATTAGACTACAGTCAAAAGAACTCTTAAACACTTGAGAAGTATTTAGGATTTAATTTTGACATATGGATAAGGTAAATATAGGGTTACACTGATTCTAACTTTAAGTCAAATATAGATGATAGAAAGTCTACATATGCATTTATTCTTAACTATAATAGAGTAATTATAAGTTGGAAAAGTTCCAAGCAGACTATTAAAGCGAACTTCATTATAGAAAACTGAATATATCGTTGCTCCTGTAGCTGCAAAAGAGATTCTCTGGTTTCGTAAGTTCATGAGTGAACTCGAAATGGTTCCATCCATAAATAATCTAGTGGCTTTGTATTATGATTATAATAGAATAATAGTATACACTATAGAACCTAAGTCTCATTAGAAGTCCAAATATATTCAGTATAAATATCACTTAATCAGGATGTTTATATTAGATGAATACCTAAATATGTAAAAGACTCTGCAGCAAAAATGTAGCAGACCCACTTACTAAGTTTATAACACAACAACAACTGTGTCACCATCTTATAAAAAAAGGTATAAGATACCTTGGTGATTGGCTCTAGTGTAAGTGAGAGTTTATTAGAGATATGTCCTAAACCCAATCGTGTCACGAGGATCAGGGATATTATCCATGGTAAATATATCTTAATGATTAATTATAAATTAGTTATGATTAATCACAAATAGCAAATCCCTATCATTTTGTATTTTCTCAGTTGCGATTCATTGATTACTGTAATAATGCAAAATGATATCCTATCATGTATTATATATCAAGACTCTATCTGTAATGTGTTGCAGATATAAGGATAGAGTCTATGATTAAATACATCTAAATAAGTTCTCAATTGAGGTAATATCATTGAAGACAATGACATTGCATGATCAGGATATTTTATTGCTGTTAATAATTAGTATGCGATACTAATAGTTGAATGATAAGTCTCATATCACAAGAGTATAAATATAGATAGTATGTTTGAGAACATATTACTGAACGTGATCAAATGTAATGAATCACATAAGCGATTATCCGCAGTTAATGATTCATCACACAGCCGTACTAATGTACCGTTAGTCCTTCAACTTGAGACATCACAGTTACTATCCGCAATGAGGCATATCATTCACTTATGTATATCGCACTGGTCTAACCACACATGGTGAAAAAAAACTTGATGACAATGTGTTCTTATTGTGTGAGAATAGGTGATCTCAAGATGGAATCTACTCGTTCAAATATTTGAGCTTGAGATCCTAGGCAGGAATGTCATATACAGGGATCAAAATCTCTGGTCAGGATATGCACTTTTGAAAATACGTTTTCAGCTATACGAATCTCGTATATAATTGATTTTTTGATCCTGTAATTGAGTTAAGGGTTTGACGATTTTATGGCCCATACTCAATCGGAGTCAACAGTAGAAGGACTCTACTACATATGATTACGAATATATGGGTTTATTCAAAATTTCATTCCCTGTATTCTAGGGGTCATTATATATTACTAGAGGTCATTCATGATCATTGAGAACTTCGATTACAATGTGTTATACCAAAGTTATATGAATGAGTTCGTATTGGTTCATATCTAACTCACGGTGAACCCAAAGGGTCACACACAATACCCAATAAATTAACGATGAACAATTTCATATTGATGAAATAAAATTTAGTTCTTCAATATAAAGAATAAATGTTCCCGATGAGGACGCGCTAGCACACGTCAGATCGAGAAATATTCTGATGTTTTTAAAGGCTACTGTAAATATGATTTACGAATAATTGGGAGACTCGAATAGATATTTTAGTATATATGTATATATATTAATAAATAAATTAGTTTATTTATTAATGATTAATTACTTATTAATTGATCAAATATAGATATATCTTTTACTATATTAAATATTTGAAAGTCAAATATTTATTTTTTATATTATTATTAATTGTAATAATAATATTTTACATATCTCTCTCTCTTTCTCTTTTATATATTTATTAATTGGATTAATGATATTGAATGGATTTTTGAAATCCATTATGCATCAAGTGACACTTGTCCTTAAAATAAAAGAAAGAGATAAAAGGATAAAGATGAGGAGATGTGGAAGAGAGGCGAGGTGAGAGGAATAGTTTTCTTCTTCCTCATCTTGCTGGAATATGATTCTATAGAGGGGATTTTGCTTTGAGCAAATTCTTGAGAAATAAAAGAAGGAAAGAGAGAAAAGGAAAGGATGAAAAATATTTTCATTGTTTTCTTTACATGCATATGAGCAAAGAGAAATTTTCTAAATGTAGAAAATTTAAATGGGCTTATTGAAGCTTGTTGACTTGCTCATATCTCCCAATAACATAATTAGAATCATCGTCGATGAACCGACATGTGGATACGCTTGGAGGTGGCTGGAGCCGGCTTAGCTTTTCGGATATCGAAAAGAGAGGTATGTGGATACTTGTTTGTTTACATACATATTTGTTATATGTTTTAAAATTGTTGAAAATTTTAAAGTTTTCATGTAACTAGATGACGATCCTTCGGTAGCTTTTTTGCACGTCCATATGATGGTTGTAGCACCGAATTTAGACTTGGAGCAGAAATTGGTTTCACCTCCATTAAAGTGGTATCGAAGCCACCAGCTATAATATGAAAAGGTTTATATGTATATGTATGTTGTTTGTTGATGATGATGTGATTATGAGTATGAGAGTTGTATTTAAACGTTCATAATGATGATTGGTGAATCAATTTGTAATATATGTTTTTGTTGGTTGGGTGATATCATTTTCAAGTTGTTGAATTTGATATATTGTGTTTATTGAGCAAAGATTATATTAACATATGAATAATATTGATTATTGGATGTTAGAGCATTTTTCAAGTTTTGAAAAAATTCAATTTGTTGAAAGTATCAGTAAATATATTGATAGGATAATATACAGATGGGATTGTATCGATATGTTATTTACTGGATAACAAAGTATCAATACATATGTGATATGTATCGATACATATTGACGAAATGTTCATCTCTTTGTTTTGTTTCCTAAAAGTATTGATACTTTTATAAATATATCAATACATGCACACGAAATGTTCATCAGAGCATTTAATTAATTAAAAGTATTGATACTTAAATAGTAAGTATCAATACAAGCACACGAAATATTCGTCAGAGTGTTTAATTAATTAAAAGTATCGATACATACACACGAAATGTTCGTTAATGCACTTAATTTATTGTGAAGTATCGATACTTAAATAGTAAATATCGATGCATACATATGAAATGTTCGACAGTGTGCTTTATTTATTGAAAAGTATCGATATGTGAATAATGAATATCGATACAATGAACGATACGTACATTCTTTGCATATTGTTTTTTAAAAAGTATCGATACTCTTATATCTTTACATCGATACTTGGCTGAAAACAAAGCAAATCTGTATTTGTTTAAATTTTTCTTTAACTGCATTGAATCATGCCAACCAACACCTAGATTTTTGCATTTATCATTTAGGAATTCCTTTGTATTCAAATCAGCAAAACAATTGTTGTTTGCTTGCCATTTGTAACACCATGTTAACACATGGAAATTTTATTAACACTAAGAGTACAAATGACATTTGATAAATTTTTAAATTGCATGCAAGCTTAATTTACGGCAATTGATTTCATGAATGGCAATTGAAGCAATTTGAAATTGCATGGCAATTTGTAATTGCATGAATTCATAATTGCATGGCATTTTAAATTGCATGTATTTGTAAATGCCATTTGCTAAATGCCATAAATATAATATTGTTAATGGTTTTATATTAACAAATAGGATTTGTTAATAAGTATATTTGTTTACATATATTATTTTTGTTACCATTTATTGAAATGGGCAATATCAAATATTAATAAATTATGAATAAATATTATTCTTAATTTATTAATCAACAATTCTCATACTTAGTTAATGTGATTAACATTTTGTTATTGAACAAAATAATTACTCCAAATTAAAATTAATATAATATTGATTTCTATTAATTTGTTTTAATTAATCTAGAATTAATATAATTCTAGTGAGAGTAATTATTATTAATTGATATTATATCAATAATAGAAAGGTCTCAATAAATAAATTAAATTGTTAATTTGGTATATTGATTTGATCAATATGTAATGGATTTATATTTAAAATTTATATATAGATATTTATTTTAAATTCTACTAAGCATTGGTAAATAAAATAATAATGGATTAATTTCTAAAATTGTTTAGAATTTTAAATTCCACTATTATATAATATACATAATGATGTGTATTAAAAGAGACCTAAATAAATTTTCCTATAAAATATTAGGCTCAAACCTTCCAATGCAGTCAGTAGGTTATAGATTTTTCTGATGGGATAACCCAATAACTGTCAGGTAAAGGCCCTCACAAAGACTCGTAATCTAGTTGACCTGTTTCTTTATAGAGTACATTAGGCTTATACTAACTGTTAGGTGAGGGGTCTAATTGTATCTCTATTTATGAAAACGCATTAGGTCTAGCCTAACTAGATTGAAGCACCAATAACTATCAGATGAGGTATCTGAGATCTAGAGGTTAATTGACCATATCTTGTAAAAGGTTTCAAATAAAAAAGATTTTCTAACTTGTTGAGCTTATTGGACCAATAACTGTCAAGTGAGGTTTGGTAAGTTCAGTAAGAACTTGATCACCCATAAAAACTGGAATGTGATTCTAGTTGTGCCTATCTAAGGGAGTATATAATTTAATTAAAGTAGTAAGAGCACTATATAGTTTAAAGTCCAAAACTGTATAGTTCTATATTTACATAAATACATTTTAATGTATTGAACTGTCTTACTAATTGCACAATAAATACATGATCCAATAATACAAAAATATTATCTGACCCTCTTTTAGTAAATATTTGACATTCGTAGACTTACTAGACTTGTCTTGATGTTTTGGTAAAGGAAATCAAAATTATTCTGGATTCTAAAATTTAGGTTATGGTCTATAAGGACTAATGCTTATGACCTTTTCCAAACACTCTTCATTTGAAAAAGAAGAGATCTTCTAGAAATAGAAGAAATATAATCTTAAAGTAAGATCATAAATGCAGATGTCTATGAGTAATGACTTACAGGTTCAACATAAGAACATGCAAGATGCCTATGAAATCTCTCTCTCTTTGATAGAGTTGTTTAGAAATAGCTCCATAGTCAAACTTGTTGTTAGGAGCTATAATAAAGATGAGTGTCAGTTCTATAAGAAGTTTATTCATTAGAAGATGAACTATCCTCTTTGCTTAAAAGTCTGAGTACAAAGAAAATGTAAGGTATATTTTTCAGTCATGTCATTGAAACTGAATTAAATGTTATTTCTGATTCAAAAGTTTGGATAATAGATTCAGCTGCCATATCATTGGGTATGTCGTTACATGACCTTTAAAAATCGACTTTAGATGGATGAGTCTATTCATGTAGATGAACGAGTTCACAATAATAAACCTGTTCGATCTAATTCTCAGTCCTCTATAGATAAAATTCTTCGTAGATCATCTAGGATATTATATTCTCTTGAAAAATACTTTTATCCTTTCTAGTGATGATTCTGAATCATTTATGGTATATAGTGAGAAGAT
The DNA here is from genome assembly GCA_035590515.1 of Trichilia minutiflora. NCBI lineage: Eukaryota > Viridiplantae > Streptophyta > Magnoliopsida > Sapindales > Meliaceae > Trichilia > Trichilia minutiflora. Next base: position 8,144 of record JAVXUL010066529.1, read on the forward strand.
TCTAGAATCTATGAAGAAATGATATTGAATATCAATTCTGGAAGATGGCTTGAGACCATAAAAACTGAAATGGACTCCATGTTTCTTAATAAAAAATGGTCACTTATTGATCTACCAAAAGGAATTGTTCCTGTTAGTTGTAAATACGTTTACAAATATAAGATTGACAAAGATAAAAAAAATGTAGACTTTTAAAGCTAGACTGGTGGTAATAAAGTACACTCGAAACCAAGTAGTTGACTACGAGAAAACTTTTTCACCAGTTTTTATGCTAATGTCCATTTAGATATTACTTACTATTGCACTTCTTATGATTATACGATATAGTAAAGGGATGTAAAGACATCCTTTCTCAATAGTTTTGTTGAAGAAATATCGGGCATATTTCAATAGATAGTCATAAATTATATGGTAAATTTTCAAAAAATGGAATACACGATTCAATGATGTAGTCAAATTGTTTGACTTCATCAAGAATATAGATTAACCATATGTTTACAAGAGAAAACTTGTCGATGCCATGTCATTCCTTGTAATATATGTGTATGATACATTATTAATAGAAGATGATGCAAGCATATTACCTAAAATAAAATTGTTCTTGTCTAATGCATTCTTTGTTGAGGTTTTAGGATAAACGGCCTATTTTTAAATATTAATCTCTATAAAGATAGAGAAAAAGAAATAACAGGTTTTTGCTAGAAAAACTACATAGAAAAGATACTAAAAGTTTTGTATGGAAGACTGTAAGAATGAGTTCTTACATTACAGTAATGGAGTTCATCACTTAGGAGATGAAAACCAAGACTGAAGTCGACCACGTGCGTAAGTAAAAAATTCTTTATGTTCTTACCATAAGGAGCCTTATATACACCATGCTATGTATAAGACCTGATATAATGTTATGTTGTAAATGTTATGAGTAGATATCAGGCAAATCCTTAAGAACAACATTAGATTACAGTCAAAAAAATTATTAAATACTTAAAAAGTATTAAGTATTTAATTTTGATATATGGATAAGATAAATAAAGGGTTATGCTGATTCTAACTTTAAGTCAGATATAGATGATAGAAAGTCATCTACATTTATTCTCAACTATAATAAAGTAATTATAAGTTGAAAAAGTTGCAAACAGACTATTAACGCAGACTCCATTATAGAAAACTGAATATATTGTTGCTCCTGTAGCTGCGAAAGAGATTTTCTGGTTTCGTCAGTTCATGAGTGAACTTGGAGTGGTTCCATCTATGAACAATCTAGTAGCTTTGTACTATGATTATAATAGAAAAATAGTATAGACTATAGAACCTAGGTCTCACCAGAAGTCCAAATATATTCATTATAAGTATCACTTAATCAAGATGTTTATATTAGATGAACACCTGAATGTGCAAAAGACTCTGCAACGAAAACATAGCAGACCCACTCACTAAGCTTGTGACATAACAGCACCTGAGTCACCATCTTATAAAGATGTGTATAAAATACCTTGGTGATTAGCTCTAGTGCAAGCAAGAGTTTATTGAAGATATGCTCTAAACTCAATCGTGTCACGCAGATCAAGGATATTATCTATAATAAATATATTTTAATAATTAATTATAAATTAGTTATAATTAATCACAAATGGCAAATACCTATCATTTTGTATTTTCTCAGTTGCGATTCATTGATTAATGTAATAATGTAAAATGGTATCCTGTGATGTATTATGCATCAAGAATCTATCTACAATTTGTTGCAGATATGAGGACAGAGTCTATGATTTAAATATATCTAAATAAGCTTTTGATTAAGGTATTGTGATCTCAATTAGATTATGTACCCAAGTATAGGTAGTCTTGTTGTAGAATAGTCCGGTGAGTCCAAGTGTCGTAT
>JAVXUL010066540.1:0-10025 GCA_035590515.1 Trichilia minutiflora
CCAGAGGAGAGAGAAAACGAGAGAAGGAGGAAGGAATAGGGGTACGTAGGCAGCTTAGATCTCTCCCCAAATCTAGTAACAAATATACTCAAACCCGACCAACCGCCGCACCAATGTCGCCCGAGACACTTTCTGTGTGGGTGTCTCGCGACCTCAAGTTAAAGGACAAGAAGAAGAAAAAATCTACTGATATAAAAAATCGCCGTGATATTTTCTTGTATCAATAATATTTAATATTATTGTATTAATTTGTATGAAAAGAGTTTGTATTTTTAACGATATATATATTTTTATATTTATTTTATTTATTATTTTGATTTGATTATTTAAAGTGCATATGCATGACACTTGACACATTCCATGAAATAATTTGACTGACGGCATGCGGAATAATGTACGTTAGTTTATTCACGTTGAGGTATATATATTTGGTCAAAATGAATTTTGGTTAAATATATATGTCATTGTCACCTTAGTTTTTATATTTTTAGAGGGACTATATTTTGTTAGTTGTATAAATAAATATTTTTTTCAAAGGAAATTGACTTTTTTTATATATTATTTAAGAAAATATTAGATCCACAAAAGTACCTTTTTTTTTTTTTTATAAGTAAAAAATTTTAATCTACCTAAATGTTTAGCAGCCGACATATTTAAAGGGACAATTCAGATAAAATTTATAATCTAATCTTTTAAGTATTTCGATAAAAAAAATCATGATAATTCGAATTTAAGATAAACGTTAAGTAACCATTACATCGAACCTTTACCATCGGTTCATCTTTTTTTTTTTTTAATAAAAATATACAGTGAATATTAATGTGATTGTTGGAGTAATTGGTAGCTACAAATTATTTAAAACCGAGTGTTTGTTTTCATATTATGTTACATATAAATTTATTCACACTCTCAATTTATTCTTGATTACATATAGTTAATTTATACTCAATTAATGAATTTAATTGTTTTTTTACCACATAACTATTTTGCCCAAGTGGATGAAATATATTAACAGTCTAATGAATCTAACAAAAGCTTAGCATTTTGGTAAAATTACTAGAAACTCTATGCATAAAAAAGAGGACGAAGCTATATTAATACAAGCCTAATATACACAGCCCTTCAAAACTCATGGTCAGACTCAGCCCTCACTTTCTTTTTCAATTTAAAATTTTTAAATATCATAAATAAAATTAAACCCCCTGTTAAATCTTAATGTGAACAGAATTTGAACACAATTAGATCTGATATAATGAATTAACTAAGTCGATCCTTGTACAACAAAATTTTTTTTCTTAAAAAATAAATACCATAATCCTTAATCATTTCATAATTAAAGCATAAAAAATTTATATGTTTTTTTTTTTTTAATTTTTGATCATTGTTTACATTAAATGTATGCATTTTAACGATTCAAATTAAGCTTTCATTTAAAATTGTGATGCTTGTAATATACTTTAAAAGTAAAGTTAAAAAAAATTCAATAATATTAATTTTTAATAAAATTAACATATTATATATTAATATTTAATATTTATTTAAAATTTTTATTTCTATAATAATTATGATTTAAAAACCATCTAAAGTTAAAATATTATATTTAAAGCAACAAACTTAGTATTCTTATTTACTACACGCGTGCGTGAATAATGTTATTCATCTTAACAATAATCCAAAATATGTATAGCTCAATTAGATTCAAAGTAAAGTTCAATTTCTTTTTGAGTACGGGCCGAATGTCAAAGCCCAATTAGATTCAAAGTAAAGTTCAATTTTGTTTTTGAGTGCGGGTCGAATGGGAATGCCGAATGGGGTTTTTGAATGTAGGTTTTCAAACATCCAGCCCAAAAAAGAAATCAGATTTGACTGCTGTTGATTACTGTCCATTGTAGTCTATCGAGAATTTTCAATACTATTTTATATTAAATTTAATATTATTAAAATTCTCTTTCAATTTTATGTACAATGGTATTCTAATAATTATCATGCGAAATAATCATTTTTCGTAGATATAAAGTTAAAATTTTCAATATTAAAATTTTAATTTCGTATCTACGAAAAAGAGTTAGTCTTATAATAATTATAATAATACTAGTACGTAAAAAATTAAACTAAAATTTTAATAATATTAAATTTGATGTAAAATAATGTAAAAAAATATTGATTGATAAAAGTGTTATGCTTTTAACTATGAGATTTATATACAACAATCATCACATACTCTTCATAAATATTATAAATCTTATAATGTACATTCAAAACCTATAAAACTTTTAAGATATTACAAACCGAATCATTTATAAATATTCCCAATATCTATTTCAACTAATCCAAACTCCAAAAAGTCATAGTCTATTTTTATTCAAATATATACATCATAATAATATACATTTGCCTCTCTGAAATATTTTTTAAAAAAAACATAATTTATAAGTAAATCACATATTTAAGTCACAGAAACAAGCAAAACATATATACTTATAAATTCTTTTGCAAATCTTAAAATAATAAATACATAACATTAATAGTTTAGACAATATAGTAGACTCAAATTATAAACTATGAGTCAAGTGTAAAAATCTACCCGAATTCTCAAAGTATTTATACAATCACTATCTTTTATATTGCTTAGCTATTCTCTAGTTCACTTGAAAATGAAGTATAAGGTGAGTAAGTATACAAATGTATATTTCGTAAGTGGATAACTAATTAAAATAATTATACATGCAAATACACACACGTGCATGCGCACATGTACACACACATATATATACACATACTAATATTAAATCAGTAGTTTTAGTAAAAAGGGATTTTGAAATAAAAGTCAATTATGAAAAACATTAAAAAAAATTTAAAATATTTAAAATCATGGTCTATTCATAAAAACATTGGGATACCTCTTTCATCGATAATTACTCTGATTATGAATAATCCCAAATTATCAGTAGGTTTAATATAGATATATATATATCGATGATCATGCACTAAAATCTTTTTTTAAGTAAAAGGTAGTAACATGCATGCTAAAAATTTGGCCCATCATTAATGTTTGCCCTCGAATAGTCATATGATAATATTTATGATTGTTGTTTACATACCAGGGGAGCAAGTACTCTATATCTGGACACTAGATCATCTAGACGGTCTCCTTGAGATTCGATTATAGGCTACTTTACAACATGACTCCCAGATGGGCAATCACTTGCCTCAATCAATTGACTTTTTGATGTCATCATAATATAAAATCATTAAATCAAAATAAAATTATAATGATCTTGGCCCACTAACCATCTCATCATTTAAATCATCATCAAATCCAAATAATTATTTTGTAATGGTTATTATACATAAATCATTTTCAAATCTATACGTTCAATAATCATTTAAAAAATCATTATAATTTCATGTTCATGACATAAATGATATGAAAATAGAATCATAAAACATTTGCATTACAATTTCATACTTATCCCTCAAAGCCTCATATTATAAATCAATATTACATAACCCATTTCTTTATTATTTACAAAAATGAAATATATAAATTAATTATCTAACTCTTTAAGACATTGAAAATATTTAAATTTTATAAACATTTTAAATAAATAAAAAATAGCTAGAAAATGGTTCACTCACACGTAGGGAGTGAAGGTTGTAATCATGCTTTAAACTTTATTGTAGGGTTTTATCTTATAAAACACGTAATTAAGTCATAAATTAATCAAATCAAATTATAATTAAGTTAACTTTTTACTTAGAATTGATGAAAAATAATTCTAAAAGTATGGAATCTTCATGAATCAAAACTTCTAAACCTTAATCTTGCTATGACTAAATAGATGAAAAGAGAGACCTCTTATTTTCAATTTTTAACTTTTGGAAATTAAGAAAAATGTTGAGGAAGATATGCAAGTGACACGTGGGATCTCCTTAGGAAAGAAACGTGACTCTTTCGCCCTAGGCATTTTAGACTCTCAAGTGTACCCGACCTCAGGCCTTAAGGAGTCATCTTCTCAGGTGTACTTGATCTTAGGCCCCGGGGAGTCAATCTCTCGGGGAATCCTGCCTCAGGTCCCAGGGAGTCAACCTCTCGGGACAGTCCAATCTCCCGCACCGGAGAGCCATCCTCTCAGGCATATACGCCTCAGATCTCAGGGAGTCGATTTCACAGGCATCCGACGGTCCTCAAGTGGTTTACCTTTAGGACTTAGAGGCGCGCCACATCCCTCAGGTACTAATAGTTAAAACCCTCAGGTAGGTAGCAGTCGTAGGCCTTAAAAAATCCGTGTCCGCCTCAAGATGACCCTATCATCCCCCAAAAAGTGCAGAGTTAGCTTTACAACTGTGGCGGTCCCTTAGGGAAAGTATCTCCTCTTTATCAACATGTATGAAGCCCCCAACCAAAGAACCCTCAATCACATGTTCACGCTACCAAAAATGAGAATGATCACTGATATAGCAGGCCCTATGATGGGAGTAGATGCCCTGCCCTAGGAGCTATCTGTACCATCCTCTGTCTATTTTCAGACAATGTAATAGTAGCAAACCTAAAATTGATAGGAATGTCAGCTGCAGCATTAATAGGAAGCGGCCACACATTGCCCAAAGGTACTAGAGTCTCATCATTCTCATTCTCCGATACATAGTCACATCACCAAGGGACTATATAAGGGGAGTTCTCCATCAAAGAGGGGATTCCAGATCTTGAGATTCAGCTCTCTACGCAGTCCTCCTGTCACTCCTCTCCCGTTTTCTCCTTCTTCACTCTTGGTAACAGAGCTCTATTCCCTTCATTCTATTCTGGCTTACTCACTGAAATTTACCATATATTCTATCACGGTAGCTCTTTTCTGTATAGCGGCTTTCTCCCGTGATGTGTCAAGTTCCCATTTGACCAGCACTATCACTTCACTTTTTTCGTTGAAATAAGCACAATAACATCCACAAAGACAAGTACAATGTTTACGAAGACCTCAAGCCCTCAACCTTTTATTAATCTCTTGAAAAGGATCACAACGATAATCACTAATACCCTAGTAAATACTCATAATAATTTTAGATTTTCTTTCTCTAAATTGAGTATCTCACATTCTCATTAACACGTTTAGATCATATTATATAGTAAAGCCAACACCCTTGGCTTTCTACGGTCACAAGGATTCATTATAGTTTGAATTATACCCAAACTCTTCTTTGCATGCCATGTCACCATTTCATGTCATACTTCGGGCCCCCTCATACCACATGTCGTGCTCATATTTGGCCCTTTGGCTATATGAGAGGAGTTTGGTTGGGACTCATATTATCACAAGGTGATGCACTTTGAGTGGGACTAGGACTTCTCCTATAGTTGAGAATTTTAACTAAATAAGAAGTTCTATCAGGAAGTATAGTTGGTATCAAAAACATGACATGCAACCTGCTGAGCGTTTATCAGCCCTATATGTGCCCACCAGCATGCTGATCACGTGCCACTAGCTTCTGCTTGTGCCTATTTCTGCTCCTACTGTGTGCTGTACTTGCCCATGATATTGCACACCCTTGTGCTCACTTGTTGTACATGTGCCACACTTGCCCATACTTGTTGCCCATACTAAGGCTGTTCTGCACACCTTGCTGCCCACACCAAGGCCGCTTAACACACCTTACTACACACCCCAAAGCCATTTGGCACATATTGTCGAACACCGCAAGGCCACTCCGCACACATTACTGCACATTTCAAGGCCACATCACACATGCCTCTACCTACACCAAGGCCACTTTGTACATGCTCTCGCACATAACTACGTTGCTTATGCCCACTTGTGCCACACTTGGCAAATCCATACGCCCCTTTCAAGGTCCATTGTCTGGCATGTATGGACTACTTCTCTAGCCCATACTAACCTCTTTGATGGCTAAGATCTAGGCATTCTAGCCTCTACTATGCCTTGAGTCTATGGTTGTGACAAACCTCTCACACTTGAAGAGCCCAACGTCCTCGTTAGATTGGAGAGGTAGTTCTTCACTTACTTCTCGAATTGCCACAATGTGATGTCTTGCCCTTAGCTAGCATCCACTGCGCTTCCCCCTTTTCATTAAACTAAATACTCCGTTCTTCGATTCTTTTTATGTTACCCCATAGTGTGATGCTTAAGGATTTTCTTTATCTTCTTATCAAACTGCTTTTGGATTACTGGAGGAGCTCTCTTGGTTTATTGGCGCTCAACATTAACCAAGTCTTTATGAAAGGGTTTCAAGAAACTCACATACACCGTTGGGTGTATTTTTAACCTCTTAGGTAGTTTCAATTTGTAAGCAACTTTGCCCACTCTCTTCACTACTTTGAAAGGCCCATCATATTACGGTACCAAACCCCTATATATGATCTTGCTATTGATCTCTTTCCAAATCTACAGAGTAGGTTTCAACAACACAAAGTTACCCTCGCTGAGCTCTAAGTCCCTTCTCTTCGCATCAGCATACTTCTTCATTCGACGAGATGCCTTGGCTAGACTTTTTGAGGCTAACTCAATCATCTGTTGTTTGTCTCGTACAAACTTGTATGCTGCGATACACTTCACCTCTGAGTTTTGCTTCACCACCTTATGTGGTGTACAAGGTTGTTATCCCACACTAATTTTGTTGGACTCATACTTGTTGAAGAAGATCGATGTATATTATAGCAAAACTATGCTGAGTCAAGCAATCTACTTAATTGGTTTGGTTAGCCATCATATAGTCCCGTAAATATTCCTCAAGTAATGCGTTCACCCTCTCTGTCTGACCATCAGCTTAAGGATGATTTACTGTTGAAAACTTTAGTTTGGTGCTCATCATGTTGAAAAGAGAAGTCCAAAACCTTCTTGTGAACCTTGTATCTCTATCACTCACGATGTCTTCTGGCATACCAAAGTATTTCACAATATTCTTCATTACTAACTCAGCTGTCTTTTCTGCTGAGCATGTATGTAGTGCAGGTATAAAGATGGCATACTTTGAAAATTGATCAACCACAACCAATATCGACTTGTATCCATCTATTGAATTAGGCATTCCTGATATGAAATCCATTGAGATTGATTGTCATGGTCTCTCTGGTACTGGTAACGGTTAAAGAAGCCCTCCTGGCCTTCTTCTCTTAGTCTTGTCTTGTTGACACATAAGACATGTTTTAACATACAAACGTATGTCTTCCTCTATCTTGGGTCAATAGTACGATCTTTCCAACAAAGTCGTCATCTGTTTAGTTCTCGGATGTTCTGCCCAACTAGTGTCATACGTCTCTCGCAATGACATCTTGCGTAGGTCCCCTCCACTAGGAACATACAACCTTCCCTCTCGAGCATATATTAGCTCATCCTCGAGCCAATATCTCTGCACATTGCCTTCCTTGATTTCATTACATAGCTGCTGATATGCATTATCTGTCTTCGTATGCTGCCTTACTTGATCAATGAAATCAAATGTTACGATAGAAAGTGCAGCCATGTAGCCTTTCACCTTTTTATGACTTAATGCATCTGCCACTGAGTTCTATTTCCCTTTCTTGTGTACCCACTGAAAGTCAAACTTCGTAATGAACTCTTGCCATCTTGCTTGTTTGGGCGATAACTTCCTTTGAGACTTGAAATAAGTATTGGCTACATTGTCTATCACCATTGTGAACCGCGCCCCCAGCAAGTAATATCTCCACACGGTTAAACAATGTACCATTATCGTTATTTCCTTCTTGTGGGTCGAATACCTTTGCTCTGCATCATTTAACTTTCGGTTCTCGAAAGCTATAGGATGCCCCTCTTGAATCAACACGCCACCAATAGCCTATCCAATGCATCCATCCATAACTCAAATGGCTTATCAAAGTCAGGTAGCTTCAATACCGACTCAGATTTAACTATCCCTTTGATATTTTCAAATGCTTGTTGGCATGTTTTCGACCATTTCTACTGTTTCTCTTTCTTCAGTAAGTCAGTGAGTGCCCCTATTCTCCTTGAGTAGTCCTCAATGAACTTTCTGTAGTAGTTAGCCAGTCCTAGAAAGAATCTTAGTTTCGGTATTCCTGTAGGTCTAGGCCAATCAATGATTGCCTTAATCTTTCTTTCATCTATGCGAATTTTTCTATGGCTCACCTAATGCCCCAAGAATAGCATCTCTTGCCGACAAAACTCGTATTTTTCCTTCTTCATATAAAGCTTGTGCTCCCTCAACTTGGTGAACACTTGCCTTAAATGCTCAAGATATTCTTTGAATGTTTCATTGTATACCATAATGTCATCCAAATATACCATCACAAAGCGATCTAAGAACTCATAGAGCACCTCATTCATTAGGTTACAAAAGGTTACTGGTGTGTTTGTTAATCCGAATGGCATCACCAAAAACTCGTATAATCCATATCGAGTCACGCATGCTGTCTTGGCTTGATTCTCTTTTGCGATCCTAACTTACCAATATCCTGATTGCAAGTCCAACTTCTTGAAGTAAGAAGCTTTTTCTAATCGATCAAACAAATTTACCGTATTTAGAATAGGATATTTGTTATTGATCGTCACCTTGTTGAGTGCACGATAGTCTACACACATTCGCAATGAGATGTCTTTTGAAATAGCACCAGCACCTCATATGGTGCTTTTGATGGTTGGATGTACCTCGCATCTAATAATTCATCGAGTTGTTTTTGCATCTCCGCTAACTCAATTGGCGCCATCTGATAAGAAACCTGAGATGGTGGTCTTGTCTCAGGCTCCAACTCTATGCGATGATCTATTGAGCTTCGTGGGGGTAATGCTTTGGGCAACTCTTGTGGCATCACATCTGCAAACTCATCCAACACAGCTGCATACTTATCAGGCACCTCCTCAACCTGATCTTGCTTGACTTTCACAAGCACTGCTATGTAAGACATTTTCCTTTTCTTTAGGCTTTTATTGAGTTAAATAGTATATTGGAGTGATGGTCCCGTCCTGCCATTCTCCAAGAACTCGCATCTCACAAGCTCTTTGGTCTGCCCAGTAATAAACAAAACCAAATTAGGCATCACATATGCCTTTGCGCTCACAAAGAACTCCAAGCCAAGAATGAGTTCAAAGTCTTCGAGTTAAAGGACAGAAAATCTTACTTTCTTCTCCCATGTTCCGATCCTCAATGTGCTTATAGCCATGCCTTGCATTGCCATGTTTGAAAAGTTTACCTCCCTTACTACATATTGTGTGCCTTCAACTTTCAACCCCAACCGCTCTATCTCTCATTTAGCGATGAAGTTGTTAGTGGCACTTGTATCCATCATAACCCAAACTTCCTTCCTATTAACATATACCATCACGTACATCAGTCCTCTAAAGAACTCATCAATTCGTAATATATTACACTTCTGTTACTGCAATAGGTTTAACTTTGGTACACTAGTCTTCGCCTCTTTTGGTGCCTCTTGTTTGGATGTTGCATTAAGCTTGGCTTATTTTGGGCACTCTCTTGCCTTATGGGGTTCACCATAAATAAAACACCCCGATTTTCATTTCTTTTGTGACTTGGCTTGGCTGGATTCCCCTTTCTTTTTTTGGTCCTCGCCTTTGGTATTTTCAACCTTCTTCTTCTTTTTTCCTTCACTGGCTTTCTTTTGCTCGTTTTGAGACCCGAACTTGTAGTAAATTAGCCCATCAGCCACTGCAATTACCGTAGACAAATCTCTAACACCTTGTCTTTGCAATTCAATTTGCGCCCAATTTTGCAAACCCGATATGAAATTGAAGAGCTTGTCATCCTCGGATATATTATAAATATCTAGCATCAAAGAGCTAAACACCTTCACACAGTCCCGCACAGTCCCCGTGGGCTTCAATCTCTTCAATCTTTCCCTAGCAAGCCATACTGCATTATGATCTCAACTAGATTATGTACCCAAGTATAGGTAGTCTTGTTATAGTATAATCCGGTGAGTCCAAGTGTCGTATCCACAGGGAATGTTTTTTTCCAAGAGTCAAATTGGTTATGTTCGAGCCAATTCCAATAGCAAAGGTAGAAGAAGTGTTGGATTGATT
>JAVXUL010066561.1:0-10025 GCA_035590515.1 Trichilia minutiflora
TTTATATGTGTTTGGCACAGCTTTTGACAAAAAGAGATTGAGAAGTAATAAAAAAGCTGGGCCAAACAGGCACTAAATTACACAACAAAAGCTCAAATTCTTTGGAGCTATTCTATGTACGAACTACAACTCTAGAAAAAATACAAAGAAAGATAAAAGAGGGAAAAAAGGATTGTAATTATATATGTGAAAATAAGCAAGACAGAAGTACCTTTGTTTGTCCAACCAAGTCTTGAATGTTTGAAAGCTCCAGAGTCCAGAAAAACGATGCTTTATTCTTTTAGGATTCTGAAAGAGAAGAGAAACCATTTAAAATTGTAGGAGATCAGGTATCTTGATTTATAATTAACCAGTAATAATTAATAATATTTCGAAATTTATATTAGAGTTTATAGGAAATTAGATCTTAAGAAGGAAGGAAGAGGGATGTCAAATTGGCAAAGTAAAAATTTTGACAGAGATTTTAGGAATTATTTGAATTTCCAGTTTTTCTTTCCATACGTGTAACGTTTGGCGTGATGGATTACTGGATTAGTCCTTTGAAACTCGAATTTTGGATTTGGTTTTGGTTTTGAGGTCATTCCGTACAATAGAATAATAGAATATATTTCACATAAGAAAAATTAAAATCATAAATTCTTTCTGATTAGGGTTACGATCATAAATTCTTAGTGATTAGAGTTACGTCTGTTTAGCGGGTCTAATTTGTTTTGATAAACTAATAAATTTGTGGGATTAATTAGACTATTGAACTCATATATATATATATATATATATATATATTCACACAATAGTATTCTTGATAATATTTTTGTTTCAAAATAAGGTTTTTAATAAGCTATATTTATTTATGTTCACTCACTCATTTATAGCATATTAATTTTGCATAGAGCTTGTTATCAAATTACATATACTTCAAATTGAAGTGCTATTATTTATCCGGTACTGTTTATCCGGTGATGATACAGAGAGAATGGTCTTACCTAAGACTTTTTTCGATAAAATTAAAACTAATATAAATATTATTAAATATACATCGATGATTAGAAACAGTATAGAACCACGTTAATACTATTAATCAACCAAACAACTAATAATTAACTATAAAAACTATTCTCCCTCGTATATAGATATAGATATAGATAGATAAAGATAAAGACGTATAATTATATTTAAGTTTGGTTGAGTCTCAAAATGGGATTGACTTCTGAGGTTTGGATTAAGCAATAGGTTGTATTGGGGTTGAGAGTTGAGTTGAGTTCGAGTTTCTCCTTTGCCTTCCAGTCATTCCAGAATCCACTTTACTTCCCACTACACTATTCTTCCAACCTCTTCCCGTGATGTATTGATCATGATCATGATCATTACATTTTTCTTTTCTTTTTGCTTTTTAATTAATTTTAAAGCTTTGATTTGAGAGATCATATGATGATAAAGCTAAATATCTAATCAAGTCATTTTTATATATAATCTAAGCTTTAAACTAGGGTTTAGCATATTACGTCGGGATGATTAAGGACAAAGTTGTAAGATTATCTTTCTTAAAAGTATGATTAAATTAATTAATTAATTTTATTTTTAAGTAATTTAAGTTTTGTTCTTTTGTAAAGTTGAAAGATTAGTGATAGAAAAAGGTTAGTGATAGGCAAAGGGTACACATTCTCAAACCAATTCAATTTAAACTAATTCAAACTACAAAAATTTTGAGTTTGGATTAATTTAAAAAAATTTTAATCAATTTATCAATTAATATTTTTCAATTAGTTTTTAAATTAAATCAATTTTAAATCATAAAATCGTAAATCAAACTGTTTAATATTATCGTATAAAAATTATTATTATTTATTTATTTATTATTTTAAATTATATACGGTTATCTTCGTTCATTTTATATGATAATAATTAAAAATTTTCATTTAAAGAGAAACTGAAGAAAAAAAATTGTTCACAAAATTTCTGATGAGAAATATAAAATTAATAGTAATTAATTATTATATTATTAATATTATAATATAATTCAAATTATAAATTCAAATCGATTCAAATCAAGTTAAATAGTATATAGTTTGAATTAGATCATATTAATTTATAATATTTTAATAAATTAAATTAAATTTATTTATTTTTAAATTATAATATATAAATTCATTTAAAATTTTATTTTAAATCAATTTAAATTAAATGTACGCGCCTCAGTGATAGGTCAAATATATAATAAATAACATAATCATCGACGTTATATGCCTTTTGTTTTGGTCTTAAAGCCGAGGAGGCTTTTTTGCTGTGATAGTCCTGACCTGTTTTGCTCAATTCATCAATCAATTAAAGATGTTGGTCATCAAACGTGCGATATTAGACAAAGTCATGCTTTGAATAGACATTTTGTTGTCTTTCCCATTTGGGGTTTCTTACAAGTTCAACAATTCTAGAAAACGTTTCTCTCTCTCTCTCTCTCTCTCTCTCTCTCTCTCTGTGTGTGTGTGAGAGAGAGAGAGAGAGAGAGAGAGAGAGAGAGACACACACAATATATGGTATGTTTTGGGGTAGAGAAAATTTAAATGGATCAATATTTTTAACGAATTAAATTTTAAAATCAGTACGAAGATTAAAGCGTTCATTTGATAACAATAACTATGTTTTTTTTTTAATATTTTATTAATAATATTTAGAATTAAAATACAAAAAAGACGTGAATAATGCTTTTGGGTGTGTTTTTAGGTGATAGAGAGAGATAGCAGAGAGTTGGCCTCACCCCCACCCCCACCCCCAACCCTTAATATAATTGTCCTCATAGGACTATTTGATGAAGAATTGAATTTTTCAATGGACCAATTATCAAGAGAATCGCCGAGCTTATTTGATTAGACATTTTCAGAATCTATTATAGCTTAACAACTTCTCCCTCTCTCCCTCCCCTTCTCCCAAAAGTGCTGCTGGATATGGACTTGTTCAAACAAAGACCATGGTTGCCAACTATCTCCTCACTACTTTTCCATCTTTTCTTCTGTAAAACATCTCTTCCTCTCTCACACACATGTATTTATGATGCACCACTTTCTGTCTTTCACAAACTATTCATAAATTAAAAAGCAAATCAAGCCTAATAAATCCCCCGCGTGACTTGGAATATTGAAGACATTAATATTATTAATTCAACATGTTATCTACTTGTTGCCTATTTATATATGTGTATGTTTGTGCTTTGTATATTTATCTATATATGTTAATTCAATTATCAGTTAGAAATAAAATGAAAAACAATTAATTCACCAACTTGGCTTCTTTTTGGTTGTCCATATTATATACAATAATTTTATATATGATTAATTTTTTCCCTCTATTTTGTCTCTTTCTATAAAGAAGCTGACTCCCACGAACCAATTTTGCAGGCTTCTTAACTGGGATTTTTGTGGTCTTTGCATCTCTCTCTCTCTTTATCGCTCTCTTAATCAAGATCAACAAACCCTAGCTAGCTAATTAGCTATTTTTATTTGTTTTTCAAATTAAAATTGTGATTGGTTTCAGACAATACTTGCCCCACGTTCTTGCATGATAAAAACCAAGAAGAGAACAAATTCAACTGGGATTCTGTATCTCTTATCAGAGCACTACCATATTACATACATTAATAATACTTTGACTTCAAATTTTTTATACAAATTGATATAGAATTTGGATTCAATGCTTATCTAATCTTCACTTAATTTTTTATAGATCTTTTCATGTATTTACTTAGACAAAACTTATACGAGCACCAAATTTGAGTCTATTAATATAATAGTATCGTACCACACATCTCATATAATTTTTTTTTTTATAAGTTTTACTTACTTTAGAAAAAAAAAATCGAGTCTACATCCGTAGCAGAAGTACTACAGTTACATGCATACACATAGTTAATTTTGTCTTCCTTTAATCCAAGAATCATCTTGATCAGTTCATTTCACCACCAAGCTACCAAGCCATGTGAATGATGAAGGGGAAGCAGGCCAATCATTATTAAATTAAATTAAATTAATTCATTTACTTACTATTATTATATTAATTATTAAGTTATTAATAATATATATATATATATAGATTTAAATATAAATATATCCTCAATAAAAATGCCACCCCTTCCTCCACGCTGACGATTGCCTGCTTCCTTTATTAAATTAACCAAATTTATTCAGTGTTTCTAAGGCTTTAAATATATATATATATATATATATATAGCTATTATTATATTAATGACATATCATCGTTAGTCTTGCTTGTGACAATGCTGTTGATCAGCACGCGAGACACTTGCCTAAGCATTATACGTCGGTCGACGTCAGCCGTCTACCGGCAAACTCACCACTTACGTCGATCATGACCTTCTAAATCAGATATCTATATGGACGGCTAGGATCAAAAATGCAAACTGTATTTTACCTTTAATCATATAATTAATAGTTAATTAAGCAATATTCTTTGCACTTTCCTTAATTATATTAGCCAAGTAAGTATCCCAAGGGTGTGACTGATTTCAATTTTCAAGAGAGAATTAATTTCTTACAATTGTTAATGAACAAGTTGAACAGCCAAGCAACACAGACTAGAGATAATTTATTTCCATCACTTTTATTTTATTCATTACATTTGACTGTAGACCAATTGGTATAGGGGATGTAATATTTTACAAAATTGTTTTTGAATAACTATTTTCTAAAATAAAAATAAGAAATGGAATTTCGTAGTATTTGACCAAAAGCTTTTAGACAAACAACCAAAATGGGATTTTGAAGAACAGTGGATTAATTATTTTAATTCATAAAAATTTTATATCATTCTAAAAAAATTTTAAAATGTTTAATGAGAATTTCTCAACTGTCACCACCAACCACAAAAAAAAAAATTTAATTGTCACGTATTAAAATAATTATTTTTTTATAAATATCACATCAATTAAGATAATATATCTACTTTCTATGTGTAATATGAATAAATTTTAAAAAATGATTTTGATAATGACTGTTCTTAAAACACTTGTTAAGATTTTTGTATTTAATAAGTTATATTTTCTAATAATTTAAAATTCATAATTAATTATTATATTAAATATAAAAAATTATTATAAATAGTAAATATAAAAATATTAACAAATACCCTAAAAATACTGGTTAGCAAAATCTTTCCAAAAATTCATCTTAACAAAATAGTGTCAATATAACAAGTGGGATAGGAACATTTTAACTATCTAATCCGTGAGTACCACATATTTTTTGGAAAAAAATTAGAATATTTATCATTAATGTGTAGCATTAATCATAAACTATTTGTGTTAATTATTATTTATTTTTTTGAAAGGGTTATTAGAATTAATTAATAAATATATTCACATTGGGAACATCAAAATCATTATTATCTTTACATTTGTTATTAATATATAAGATTTTAATTAATTAATCTCTTGGATTGTGTAGCACATGGAGGTTTCCCATGTGATATAAATGACTTTACTTGCAATGAGATGAACCCTAAAAATCTTTCTGCCTTTAATTCAGGAATCAATTTAGAGATCCCACGATCATGACTACGATCTCTTCTTTATTCTTTTAATGCATTGCAAGTTAATCAAATGAAGGAACAAAACCATAGTCATGCTTTCACATCTACTTTTGGCTTTTTAATTATTTTTTTTATTTGAATATTGTTGTTGATATCTAATTACATGTATAATTAAAAAAAAATAAAAAGGATATACATTTTTTTAAAAATTTATTTAAAAGATATTTTAATCTTATTATTTTTAAAAATATCTACACAAACTTCCATTTATTAGTTTAATATGTAAATTTAGATAAAATTATGAATAATTTGATATATTTAATTTTTAAAATAATTATATAATTAATTGAGTATTATAATAATTGCAACATAAAAAAATTCAAATTAACAAAAGTTTTGACGAATTAATAAGAACTTGTACAAATATTTTATAAAAGTAGCACATTTAAAGTTTATATTTTATCAAATTTGAAGGATATATATGTCTTTTACACTAAAAAATATGACATAAGGTGTGTGTATATATAAATTTAAAACTTGTTTTTTGTATTAACTTCTTAAATACTGTGATGTCTTTCTTTAATATATAAAATTTTAATAAATTAATAAGATATTATTAAATCTCGCTTATTTTAAAAATAAAATTAAAAAATATTTAATAATTATTTATTTTTAGTTAATATTAAATATTTAAATGTTTTAACTTTATCTCACTATAAGTGTAGACAAAGCAGAGCTGCTTCATGACTTACAAATGGTTCTGGCCGCCATAAATTTTTTTTTGGGAAAATATGTGCAATTATATTTTTTAAATCTTTAAAATATATTTTTTATAGTTCGATTCTTGAAAATTAATGATCTTTACAGTTTGATCTCTCTACCATTCAAAACCTAGTTTTTCCTTTGACTATAGAACTACAGTAGTTATATTATCACAACACTTTAATATTAAATATATTCTAAATTTTGTATTATTTTTCAAATTAATATAGATATAATGCATGTATACCGTAAAAATTCCTAAACCATTGGCTTCTAAAATTTTTATAACAAATAATATTTCTCTTTCTCTCTCTATTTTTTTTTTGTATATATATCATAGAAATTCCAAAATCATTGACACTACCGAAAAGCAGGTGAAATATTTCGTTTCATTGCTTGAAAAAGTTTTTATTCCTATTTCCCACAGTAAATGCAAGTTGCAAAATAATGTTTCCGGCAATAAATAATGTTGGGAATGTGTGACAACTTGAGTTCATCATTTTGGTCATCATTTTTTTTCCTTTAATAATCTCTTGCTGAAATGCCGTTAATCTGATTCTCATAGACTATTTACGCTTTAACATATCCTAAACTCAAAAACCATTGATCATTAATTAATCTCATAGTATTCACCTTTTCATCTCAACTTCAGGATTGAGAATTCGATTCTTTATTTATTTATTTTTAATATGTACATGAGAGTAAATTTTTCATTTTGATAAATATTTACAGGAAATATCTCACTCCTTGAAACTTAGTATTCTGTTCGACTTGTATCAAAATCGTTTCGGCAGTCAATAAATACTTTAACATGACTTCCTTTAATTCAATAAACAAGGTGATGAACGTTTTAAATATTTGAATTAGATTTAACTATTCTCATGTAGTGAAAAATTTAAGAACAGAAATATGATCAAGTAATCAAATTCTAAATTTATAATCCACTAAATAAAGTTTCAGATTCCTAAATTAGGGTTTACAATAAAATTCTTGTAAAAAAGGTATTATCTTCATTGACATGGTGTTGGCTTCCTCTGCTGTCTCAATCTCCCCTCTTACTGTCAAGATATAGACTTCCCCAGTGTCCTCGACCTCACACCCCATTTCCCAATTAATTTGGGTCGAGGTTATTACTGTCTTTTTCCTGTTTCTTTTTCCACTGACTTCTTAACTATTTTAACCATAATATAGGAGTTTATTCATTTTTTCTAGACTGGTACACATTCGCTTGACTTCTATGCTCCACTCTCATTTCGTATTCTCTTGATCGATTATTGTATTACACTAGGTCCTATCTATGTATTAGCCTATAGAAAATAATACCTTATATTGTTTGATAATTTTTGTAAACGCGAAACCTTTTATGTTGGTTGGGTGGTGAGGTTTACACCTCAAACTAATTTTTAAGATTTCGTGTTCGATTTTTATTTAAGATATTTTTTTATAAAATATTTAAGAGGTTAGATCAGAGTTTTATCCTATACTTGATATTATCGTATATAATTCTTGTGTATGTATTATGTGGGATAAGATAATTGTCAGGTGATCCGTAAAATTCCGTCTTCAGGAGATACGTTAATCTCATACTCAACTGAACGTCTCGATAATGACTGAATATAAGAATTTTTCTGTTTCTAAAAAAAAAAATTATAAATGTGACAATATGTTAATAATGATATTAGGGTTTCAAAACAAAATTCAACCAAATTATACTTATTTCATAATTTCAAGGATAAACCTATTAAAAATCACTAACGTTTTAATGATTATCGGTTAAATCAAGCTTCTAAAACAAAATGCTTCCAAGAAATCAAAGATTACGGTACTTTTGCTTGCTTGGCTAAACAACACAAAGAAAGGAGAGAAAGATGGCAAAAGATAAGATTAATTATTTTAATAATATTTATTTTTCTTTAAATAAATAATTAATGACCCTATATATAGCCTTAGCTCATTTATCAAGCTTTCTTTAATTTTCATTATGAAAGACAAATGAGTTTTGAAGCTTGTTCAACAAACTTTTTAATAGTAAATATAAAATTACACTTAAACTCTTATATTTTAAAAATATAATAAATAAGTTTTAAATTCGATCAAACTTATTTTGATCAAATTATTTTAATTTTATTTATATTTTTGAATATTAATAAAATATTATAACTTACTTTAAATTATAATTAGGTCATTAAATACATCTCTCTATCTTTGTTAAACTTTTTACCGCGTAATCTGTTTACACTTTTCGATCTAATATTATCTCCGAGGGTTCTAGCTATCTTGTAGATAATATTTTATCTTTCCAATAGCAAAAATTATCATAATTTTTTATTGTAACCTCTTGAGTTCAGTGTAGTGTTAACTGTGAGTCAAAATTAATCTCATTGTGAAGTCCAAGTAGGCAATCTCCAAGAGAGGGGTGAATTGAAGTTTTATAAATTTTAAAACAAAATTTAAGGATGTCGTGTTATGAATGCGAGTCTACCATCAAATTGATGCTTCCGAGAAGTTAGACGCGTAGAATGTGATTTGCAGGTAAAGAGAAATCAAAATTTGGCGAGAAATCTGGTGAGAGGTAAAGAGAACAGGGAGAGATCGTGCGTGAGGGAGAGGGAGAGAAGGAGGGAAGGAAGAAAAGAAGAAGAAAGTGAAAATTCTAGACCTTGGCCCTCTCTTTATAGAAAATGGACGAAATTACTATTTTGCTATTAAGTTTTCTTAAATAGAAGCTTCTAGAATGAGGCAAAATCGTCATTTTACATCGATTCAATCAAACGAATTGGAGTTCATTCGAACGAACTACTCTCTTCGATCGAACGAACCAGGGTTTGTTCAAACGAATCCTTCGACAATTAGAAATTTTAGGGAGCTTCCATTTTATCGTTTGAACGAATCCTCTTTCATTTGAATGAACCAGCGCTTCGGCTGAACGAATAACTTCTTCGGTCGAACGAAATCCAATTCGATCGAACGAATCAAACGCCATGAAAATTTCAGAGAGTCCTTAAAATATCGGTTGAACGAATTAACCTATTCGATAGTCCGAACCTGTCCAAATTAAAAATCTCACTTGAATCCTCCTCAAATTTAGAAAATATCATTGGAATCCCGCTCAAAATAAACCTTATTTTTAATTATATTGAGGTCCTTGAATTTACGATCTCAAAACTCTATCTTAACCAATCAAATTCTCAAACTAAATTACCGAATCACGTTTACACGCACACAGTATACGGGATAGAGGCAAATATATGAATAATAAAAGTATGAAATTATAATTATACCCTTGGAGTCTAAAAACGGGGCTCACAACTCCCCTTATGGATCTTACTCGGGGTAAAGAGAATGAAAATACAAGTCAAAACATATAATTACAAAATCAAAAACAGATATACATACATAAAGAGTGGTCAATCAATCATAAATTATCATGTCATATATTTCAAAACAAAACTATAGATTCATATATCTTTTGAAAATATAGTTATTTCATTCATTCTCAAACATATCATATGTGTGTGTGTGTGTGTGTATATATATATATATTGTTGTGCCCTAATCAAGATCTGCTACTACTTGTTGGACACTCAAGATTCTACTACTTGTTGCTAACACAGCGGAAATACGGAATTCCTTAACTAAGTAATCATATGAAAATCCCAAATAATAACAACAAGTATTCTACTAGCTAATTAAATATAATTTAAAGCAAATAAATGGCACAAATAGAC
>JAVXUL010066592.1:0-10024 GCA_035590515.1 Trichilia minutiflora
ATACGACACTTGGACTCACCAGACTATACTATAACAAGACTACCTATACTTGGGTACATAATCTAATTGAGATCAAAAGGATTCGTTCAAATGAACCTTGATTCGTTGGACTGAAGTCAGCAATTCGTTCAAACGAATGATTATAAAATAACAGTTTTGCCCTCATCTAGAAGTTTCTTCTTTATATTTTTCAAAGACAAAATGATAATTTCACCCTTTTCTATATATAAGGGGTTGAACCCCCTTTTGCCACCGTTTTCCTCTCTTTTTCTTCTTCCCTCTCTTCTTCTTTTTTCTCTCACGTTTCTTCATCTACTCTCCAATGCCCACCACCCTACTTTTACAATCTTTTTGATCTCTTTTCATTTTCCCACCACATTTTGTATTCTAAGCTTCCTACAAGATTTAATTTGTTAAAAGAGACAAGGAAATTATAAAGAAAAGTTAGAGTTTCAGGAAACAAATTGGGGGTTTTCAAATTCTAGATGAAATCAAAGCAATCTAATGGTACTACGAGGTAATGGATAATATTTCTAACCCGTCTATATTTTCATTTCGTATTTTATCAAATTTTTAAAAAATAGATTCTACTATTCATCCACAGGATTTTTGCTAGATTTATCGCATAAATATAGGTTATTACGCATTAATTAGATTATATAGAAGTCGGGTAAATTATTAGGTTGTTAAAAACGTTAATTCATATATATAGGTAAATCAAAACAACGTTTGAAGTTATTGTTCCTACAAAAATTAGAGGTCCATTTATAAAAATCATAAAACCAAGTTAAAATACATTAGTTTGACTATAATGTGGTTTTATAACTATTAAAAATGGATAATCGAACAAATAACGAGGATTTTATTCGAATTTCCATATAATCGATGTTAAAAACTCGAATTAGCATGCATTGCAAGCATATGAGTCTTATTCATGGTTTAGAAATATATATTAATATGGTTTGGGTATATGTAAATATACAACGGCACGCAAGTGAGGAATCCACATAAAGTGCCAATGAACAAGGGGAATTAGGGAGTGTATACCCTCCCTAGACTATGAGTGAATAACTTTACATTTTTATTGCTTTAATACAAATTTTGGATATTCTTAATTGTTTGTGAATGCTTTATAAAGTTAATTTCATATGTTTAATATTTTTGATTTATATATTCGTTTATATATATGTATGTGGTTTGAAATAAAATGCATTTGCGTTGAGAAAGGGCTAGGAGGCCAGATTTATTTATGTCTAATGAATATTTTGATGCTCACGCTTACATTTTCTTACAAATTTATTGGACTTGTATGAATATATGGAAATATGTATGCATATTGATGATAATACCCATAAGGACTAGGATTATGTTACTGTAACTACAGGGAGGTAGCCTAAGACAACCTGGGGAAAGGCTGTCTAGGTGAGTGAAGGTTCATAGGTAGGGGTGATATCAGGTGTTATATTGATGAGATGTTGAGATTGGATTCGACCACTTGTGAATCTCTGTCGAGTCAATCACGGATGTTATCACGTGACTACTTATACCAACATCAATAGTAAGCCTATTTTCTGAATAAAAATATGCGTATTTTTATTATTTATATTTTAAATTAAATTCTTTATAAAGTATCATTATTTTTATCTGTATATAAAACCCACTGACGGTCTCGGGGTTACCCAAGCCAAGGTAATCACCGGGAAAGGGAGCCATTCCAATGCTTTATATATATATTTTATGTTTTCATACTAAATCAATTTTAGAATGATTTCCAAATCTTGGTTTTGTATTTTAAAAGAATATTTTATCTTATTTATATTTAAGTTAAGTAGTATTTATTTGATATGATAGTTTTAGTTCACTTACTAAATATACTCCCGTATACTCATCCCTCATCACTTTTCAGTTTCAAGGTAGACAGGTTAGTTGTGCACACCCCTTTAGTAGTGATCCCTCCAGGTGCTAAAGGTGTCAGGTATATATCTAAATCGACTCACCTAGTAAAGTTGTAGTCTACTAGAAATGTATTTTTTTAAACCTTCTTTTGGGTTATTTATTTTCTATGGATTATAACAAGATTTGTAAACCTTCTTTAATTTATTTCTAACTATTTGAATATGCATTAAAATACTTTGATGAATGATTTATGAAATGATTTGAGCTTTCAAAGTGTTTAAGAATGATTGAGAAACTTTTCGAAGTTTGGGTGTTTTGGATGAAAATATATAAAAGTGTTTTCATATTTGCTTTGACACAAGGTTTTTAAAGGTTTTACAGGCTCTCAAGGTATATTCAGGGATTGTTGAGTACATATTGAGAGTTTGTGGCGCAAGTTGGGGCATGATATTAAGCTTAAAAATTTCTTTAGTACATGCTTGATTATTGAAAGTTATGCAAATTTCTTTAAATTCTTTTAAATATAAATAAGGACTTTTAGATCCTTAGTCATGAAAATTAGGAAGCAAAAGAATCATACCAGCTTAAATTTAATGTTGTTTGCATTAAGAAAAAAATAAAATAAGAAGAAGTGGAATGTTGAGGAGGTCGCAAATATTCACTCATGGTTCTCATTAGAGGATTTTTATTTTCTTCTTGAATATTTTAGTTATCAGCCATGAAGCTAAAAGTATGTGATGATAAAGATGAATCAAATAAATTGCCAAAGAAAGTTTGAGGATTACCTTTCACCAAATGTCCTGAATGTAGATCACAATACCAATTGAGCATAAACAAAATAAAACAAAATAAAACACACAGTAATTATAAATTAACAAAAAAATATTAACACAATAATATAAAAGAAGTGATAAAGCCTTCCCCATAACAAAAATATAAACAAGCTAAAAATCCTTCCCCTTAACATAAATAAAAATGACAATTAACTAAAGTAAATAAACAAATGGGAACCAAAATCATTCACTTTATATATAAAAAAATAATAAGAATTAAACTACATGAAAATAAATAAATGTAGGAGGTTTAGTTTAAACCAGCCATAAAAAAAATAAAAATTAAAGTAAATAATAAATAAGTAAATTACAATAAATTAAAGTGCAAAAATAAATAAAAATAAAAGTTATAGGAGGCTGACCCTTTTATAAGATCAGTTTTATCTTAGTTAATTACACTCCCTAGTAACAGCATCAAAAACTTAATCTTAATTAGATTAGTATATCAAAGTATAGGTAGTTTTGTTATAGTATAGTCCAATGAGTCTAATTATCGTATTTACAAGAGGATTTTTTTCAAAAGTCCAATTGGTTTATGTCCAAACTAAAGTCTAATAACAAAGGTCTCAAATAAAAGTAAATAAATAATAGATAAATTTTAAAAGAAGAATTATTAAGTGAAGTTTAAATACAAATTAAAATACTAAGGTTTTGAAAATTAATTTTTTAAGATGATGGTTAGTAAACTATATCCCTTATTTTAATTCAATTAAGATTAACTAAAGAGTTATCTCAATCGAAAAATAAAACCCATTTTTATGTACTCAAAATATATTTTCTTTAAAAAATCAATATTTGATTAAAAACATATCTTTAAATCAATTAATAAAATCATTTAAGAAAAGTATTTAAGATAATTTAAAAATTCAAAGTGTGCTTTGTGTCATATGTCTACAATGAATCAAGGATTATATTTTCAAGCATTCAATATACCAAATGTCTATAAAGAACCAAAGAGTTTAAATGTTCAAAAATATTTTTCAAAACATGAATATGCAATTAATAAAAAGAACTTAAACATTAAAAATAAAAATGGGATTTAAAAAATATATCATACATACTTAATATTAACCTGCTAATCTTAGCTATCAACTTAGAAAGACATTATATAAAGAAATAGAGAGTTTCATTATAAAGAAAGTATATTACAAACTCCTTACCATATTCATTCCCTAAGAAAACCAATAGACCTCCTATTTATAGGTAAAATAAGAGTTAAATGTCAAAGTAAGTAATTGTAATTTTTTATAAATTGAGTTGAAAACTTTGATAAATGAAGTTGAAAGATTCCAACCATTATAAAATGTCATGGATGATCTCAAAATTCAATGATTCAGCTTCCATGGTAAATATGAAAGTTGTAGATAATTGACTCATCTTTTAACTGTCACTTGCATCAGGTAAATCCAAAATTTCTATCAAAAGATATGGACAAAATACTGAAGCATAGTAGGCTATATTGGAACAACAATTGGACTTGCTTAATGACTTCAAAAATATAACTTATAATCCAAATTGATGATTGGCCAAGACATAAAAGTTTTAGCCCAATAAATCACTAAATCAAAAATAACCTTAATAGTTCTTTTAAATGAAAAGTTATGACCTTTTATGTTCACTATATTAAAACAAAAATTAACTTAAATTACAAACAAAGTAAATTTTATATCAAAGACTAGAAATTTGTATCAATGAAAAAAGTTAATCATATTTTAAAATATAAAATGATGAATTTAAACTTCAATGTATATACACTTTTATGCTTTACATCATGGATATTATATTTCTCATTCAATATAGTGTCCCTATAGTGCTTTTATAATGCAAGTAAAGATGTCATCACATTCATTCACGTCTTGGTTTTATCGTTAATTTTAATATCTATTGTTTAAGCTCAAGAATAATCTTTTTGACTCTCTAATTGGAGCATCTTCTTCAGAATCGAAGGTATAGAGTGTTTTTTCAGGTACAATCAATTAGATAATAAATGTTCTTTTTTCTTTTTTTAATGAACCTCAGTAATATTATTAAAAAAATAAAAGTAAAATTATAAAAAGTAATATGACCCATTTACTTATTAATTAATACTTATGATTATAACATTGTAGTTTTAACTTTTAGAGAATCAATTAGGAAGCATAATAATTAAGACAATTTGATTTTAAAAAATATTTGTCGATTATACCTAACTATAACTACAATATATTATTGGATAAGAATATCATCTTTATTTTTATAAACATCAAAATATATTCATTATTTAAGACATACAAAAAATACATAAAAAATTAACTTTAATTAAAAAATAATATTTATTTAAGGTAACTAATTATGATTAGAACGAGTTATTGAATAAGAATTATTTTTATTTTTATTTTTGATAAATAAATATTCATTATTTGAGATATATAAAATTATATACATATATGTTGACAAAGTATTTCTATAATTAAGGTGATACTAATGTTAGAACCACAAATTATATGTTTTTTGTTCAAATATTTGCACTAACGAATGTCAGCAATAAACACTACGTTATGTCTAGATTTTATATGGAGGGGTGGACACAAAGTGGGTTAAAAAAACCTTATATAAAAACCTTGACATGATGATGAGTACATAAAAGTATACTATACTAAGGTTTAAAATCATCATTTTACATTTCAAAGTATGATTAACTCTCTCCATTTATGCATATTTCTAGTTTTTGATGTAAAATTTACTTTGTTTGTAATTTTAGTTAATTTTGATTTTTGTGTAGTAAACATAAAAAAGCCATAACTTTTTATACAAAAGAGTTATTGAGGTGAATCCTGATTTATTGGAAATCTAACTCATTGGGTTAAAACTTTTATGTTTGGTCCAACCTTCAATTCAAGCTCTAAGTTATACTTTTGATGCTATTAAACAAGTTTCATTACTGTTCCAGTCTAACTCAATCTTGCTTTAGTAATTGACTCATAACTTTTGATAGAAATTTTGGATTGACCTGAGAAAAGTGGAATTCGAAAGAGAAGTCAAATACCTACAACTTTCATGTTTATCACAAGAGTTGAATCATTCGTATTTAAGGTCATCCATGACATTTTTGTGACGGCCAAAATATTTGAACTCCATTTATCAGAGTTTTCAACTTAATTGTCAAATATTACAACTACCTATTTTGACATTTAGCTCTTATGTTTGCTTATAAATAAGAGGTCTATTTTGTGTTCTAAGCATGCAATTAATGTAATTGATGTATTAAAATTAGTTTATAATGAAATTTCATTCTCTCATCTCCATATCTTTCTAAAGTTCTAACTAAGGTTAGGAGATTGATACTAAGGATGTATGGTATGTTCTTTAGATCCCATCTTTGTTTTTAATATATAAACTCTTTTTATTAATTGCATATGCATGTTTTGAAAAATATTTTTAAGTATTTAACTCTCTGATTTTTATGTAAACATTCGGCACATTGAATGCTTGGAAAAACTTTCTTTGATTCATTGTAAATATATAATACAAAAAATGCTTTAACATTAAATGTTTTAAATGTTTTTCTTATATTTTCTATCAATTAATTTAAAGACATTCTTTTAATCAAATAATGATTTTTTGAAGAAAATATATTTTTCATACATTAAATGATTTTCATCTTCTGATTGGGATAACTCTTTAGTTAATCTCAATTGACTTAAATAAAGGATCTAGTTTACTTCCATCATCCTAACATATCAATTTCCAAAGCCTTAGTGTTTTAATTTATTTTAATTCTTATTTGGTAATTCTTTCTTTAAAATTGATTCATCATTTGTTTGACCTTTTTTATTGGACTTCTTCTATTAGACATTGGCTTGGACATAACCAATTGGACTCTTAGAAAAAATATTTCCTGTGGATACGACACTTAGACTCACCAGACTATTCTATAACAAAACTACCTTTACTTTGGTACAAATCTAATTGAGATTATTAGTCAAACTAAAACATTAAAAAAATATAATAAGAGTTTATTATTTCTGTTCTGTATCTATAAATTTAAATTTTAAATTCATTTTTCTTATTTGATTTAATTAAAAAAGTGGGATGATATTTATTGTGTAGCAAAATTGAAAACTATTGTCTTATATAAATTATTAGGCTCAATAGATATTTTTATTATTATTTTTTACTCAAGTTTTTATACTATTTATAAACGATTAATTGGATGAGTGTATCAATAGTTATGTGCATTAAAAGTATGTCCTAAAAGTTAGAATAATAATGTCACGCCCCTAACCATGGGATTCACACGTGACAATTGTTACAAATTACTAATAAGTATTTCTTATATTCAAAATGCTTCCTAAGAACCTGTAAGGCTAAGATCGTAAAATCTGTAAAACACTTCTAATGGTTTTCCTCCAATCTCCCAAACTACATATCATCAAACATAATTCAAACACTTCTAAAATGTTTTTTTATCAAATCCATCATAAATAAAATTATACATAGTCATAATTAAAAATTTCATATTCATCACTTACAAAAGTATCCAAATTATAAAATACTAAAATTATTTCATTACGAAGATCAATATCAAAAATTACATCAAATTTCGTGTTCCTACAAACAAAGAATACCATGAATGTCATAAAACACTCCCAGTGGACTCAAATGTATTAAGTGTGAGTCGAGTATAAAGACGATACCTAAAATCACAACTCTGAATGCTATCACCACACTTCGAATGTCTCAACTATACTCTGAACTTATCTGTGAGTGGGGAAAAAGGATGAGTATACTATTGTATACTCAACTAGAGAAAATAACAACAACAACAACAACAATAATAATAATAATAATAATAATCTTAATCTAAATAATACTTTCAAAAGTAAACTAATAACCATATTTAAAAGCATCTTTTCATTTTATAAACATAACTTAATAAATAATCAGAAAATCATTAGGTGTAGCTATCTTTTGGGTATTAATGTTGATCAGGCATAACCCCAAGCCGTCAATGGGTTTTACATGCAAATGAAAATAATGATATTTTATCAAAGTTTAATTTAGAATGCTAGGAATCAAATCATACATGATTTAATTTGAAAATCAGCCTACCACTAACGTTAACAGTTGAGTAGTTACGTGGTGATACTCGTGATTATCCTCTGCGAATAAACCCAGATAAATAGATATCTGGCACACACTCACCTAGGTGGCCTCCTCGAGATCCAACCTTAGACTACTTTACATCAAGTCCCAGATAGATGATCATATGTCCCATCTGGTACTCACTCACCTAGGTGGCCATCCTGTGGTCCTTTCCCAAGCTACTTTAACTGGCACACACTCACCTAGACGGCCTCTATTCGGTCTATACTAGGCTACTTTATACCATACTCACCTAGACGATCTCTACCTAAGTTCGTACTAAAATACTTTATACCACACTCACCTAGATGGCCTCTACCTAGGTCTGTACAAAGCTACTTTCTTATAGCTACAATAAATCCAATTCGTACAAGGTTACTTTCGTATATCGTCATCACCAAAACATCAACCATAAAACCTAGCATTGGCCATACCATTATTATAAAATTATCGCATAAAACCAATCCACTAAAAATCAGACTATATATATAAACATATATCTACATATTCCTTCAAATCCAAATGGTCAGAAATAAAATATAGGTGAAAGCATCAAAATTCCATTAAGCTTGAAATCAACTTGGCCTCTTGGCCTTTTCTTAACATATCAATTCAAAGCCAATATATCTCATATGTAGCATAAAGATCAATATCTTATTTATAAAATCGTCACTTAATATAACCTCAAATAAAGTTTGTAGTTTTACCAAAACCATTTGAAATCATCATATAAAACCATCATTAATTCTAAATATAATCATATAATCTGAAAATCAATTATATAATCTAAAATCATCATTATATATCAATGCATTTTAGAATAAATTAAAATATACATTTGGAAGTTCACATCACATGCTTTTATAATCATGAAAACATATTCAAAAATATATAAAAAATATAATAAATCCCACTCACAAGTTAAGGAGGCTATATACTCTCTAGAGTTCCTCGTTCGGACCGAATTCCTTATCCTTGTGATCGATGCCTAAACACACATGTATTCAGATTTATGTTAGTTGAAATTTGGCAACACAAATCCATCTGACACACATATAAATAAATCTTAATACAGTTTTTCGTTAGTCGACTTTCTCGTGATTATAGAACCTCTATTTTTTGATTGATTAATCAGTTTAGCCCTATTACTCATTCAATTAACAATCTAACTAACATCATTCAATCTCCTTTACTAAAACCAATCCACGAATTTATGGATAATGGATTTCGAACGATACAATAAGCATATAATATTCACCACAAAGAAAAACGAGAGATCCGGGGGGTGACCACTATTTGGCCCCATATATATATATATATATATATATATATATATATATAATGGGTTATAAAATTACCAAAGTGCCTTTGAATTTTATAAAGCAAGAAATTTCTAGAAGGGACAAAATTGGTCGTTTCACCTGATTTTTAGGTGATTTGATCGAACAAATTGGCCAATTTATTCAATCGAATTGGGGTTCATTTGAACAAATCGAACCCTTCATTCAACCAAGGATTTCACAAGCCTTTGAAAAATTTTGGCCACTTAATCGTTTGAACAAATTAGACCATTCGTTCGATCGAGAATTTATTGACTCCTTGAAAATTTTGGTCCTTTGGTTCGATCGAATGAGTCACCTCATTCCTTCGATCGAACCCATTCATTCAAATGAATTCAAGGA
This sequence comes from Trichilia minutiflora, assembly GCA_035590515.1. Taxonomy (NCBI): domain Eukaryota; kingdom Viridiplantae; phylum Streptophyta; class Magnoliopsida; order Sapindales; family Meliaceae; genus Trichilia; species Trichilia minutiflora. The sequence goes on from JAVXUL010066592.1 coordinate 9,536, forward strand.
TTTGTTCAACCAAATGCTCCTTGTCTCAAATATAAAAATATCCTTATTAGGGAATGTAGGGTACGACAACCTACCACTTAAAAGAATTTCGTCCTCGAAATTTACTTATACATATAGTACATTAAGAACTCCAATAAAACTGGTAAATTCTTAGAACCAAAAACTCATATGACTAAATTAAGAAAAGTATAATTACCTAATTCTATGTCAAGATTAGCTTGGGTCTATTCCTAATTCAAAGTGAATATCTTCGCCCATCCTTAACTTTGACCTCGAGTCTTTAGGTACTCTGTTGTTGTAATATCTCATATCTCGATTTAGGGGCAGTTAAGTAAATAGAAATAAACTAAGGGTATTTTGGTAATTTTGCTATAGTTACTATAACAGTATCAGAATTCATATTGGTTGGTACCGAATGAAAGCTTGTAATATCTAGATGATCACGCCGTAAACGGCTCTTAATTTGGATAAGAAATGACAAAGTTATGA
>JAVXUL010066603.1:0-10024 GCA_035590515.1 Trichilia minutiflora
CTGCATGAACAGAATTTACAGAACAGGAAGAACATTGTAAAATTTTTGTTTCTCAAGTAATTTGGAAAATAATAGTATTATAAAGGGAGTGTTTTATGATTTCTCCCTTGGGTTTCAGATGATATCTTGTCAATCATTTTAATGTCTTAAAACCATGAAAAATTGTTTGTAGTTTATAGTCAGCAGAATTTGAGTACTTGTGTTCGATAATTCGTCTGTGTTCTTGCTTCTACTCGTTTTTCTTGTTTCATGAAATTCCAGTTTCGTTTAAATATTTTTTTAAACAGGAATCCTCTACATTCTACAAAATCCGAGAAAAAATTTGTCTTGAAATTTAGCAGGCATGCTACTATTCTCGATCTTTTGGACCATGGCTGACAAATGAGTTCATTCCAAAAGACATTTAGCCTTATGTCTGGAAATGTTAATTTGAGCCTATCTGTACATTTGTCCCAAAGTCCAGTGGCACTTCTGAAATTGAATCGAGTCTACAACTTCCCCTTGTTCTCATATTTTACTGCCCTGTGCATCTCTTTCTCCTACCTCTCATAACTTCTCTGACAACGAGCAGAAACAATTGTCATCTACAACTTGACGTTTCTAGTTCAAATAGTATGCACACCTTGAAGAGAATGATCAGAGACTTTTCCTGGATAATCCTCCACTGAATTTTCTTTTGGACTAGAATTTGATGTCTTCTGAGTGGATAAAATTGGATTCAGTTACAAAGATAGGTATCGTTCGCCTTACCATACCAGAACAGGTAAACTTCTGTTGACCTTAGCTGTTTTTTTTCTTCTAGCGAGATATAAAAAGCAGGTTAGGTGTTGTCCCTCTTGTATCTACTTTAGGCTTCATATTTCATGATGAATTGTTTGTGAACCCTCTGCAGGCTGCAGATCAGTTAGAAACCCAAATAAAAACCAAAGCGAATCTTTCTTTTTTTAATATAATGTTTATTTATTTGCTTATTAACTATATTTAAATCAATATTGTTTCGGTTTCTGCCACAGAATTTGTTTTTGACCTTATAAACTTCACGATTCCCTAAAAGAGACTATCTTTGTGCTTGACTAAGATGCTGATAAAATTAAGGAACGAAGATAATAATGCTAATATTTCTTCTTTTTGATGACAGAAGGTATGACAACGATATTGTTGGATTGGGGAGACCACCCTAACATGGTTAGTTATTAAGTATTGTTGAAGCATGATTAAAGAGGAGTTTGTAAGAAAGTATCCAAGGACTGGGAAAAAGGTTAATGGCTATAAGGTGTCCTTTTGTGAGAAGCTGAGCTGGAGGCGATTCAGTTAGCCATGTTTGGCTTGGCTGAGACCAAAATTTTGCTAGCCGAGAAACCCTGAAACCATTATAACTGTGTATTTTTCTCTCAATCCATATTTGCAGTGCTGGTTTTTGCGTATTAGAGAGGGTGGAACCCCACCATAAAAAGAAGTGGAAGTCTCTTTCTAAGCTTTGGTTGTTTGGAGAAATATTGTCCAGGGTATTTTTTTCTTTTCTTTTCTTTTTCTCCTATCAAATCAAATCATCTTTGTGGTGGTAACTTCTATTTTAAACATTCCAGTGCTTGTTAAGTTCATGCAGAGTGATTTGGGTTATGTTTATGGCCCCCATGATTGCGAGAAAGGTCTTGAGAGGTCCCAAACCAAGCAAAGTTTGTCGGCATGCAGCAACACAGCATAGAAGAGGTTTGAGAGCGATCCTGCAACAAATTTCTACAGTAGCAGCTACTAATTGCGGACATGTGGTGCATTTTTTCATTTTTTAGAGATCCTGTTGGCATATGTAACTCTCCAATAATTAATTAGTTTACAGTTTACTCACTCACAAGTTGTTATTTGATTATTAATTCTTGTATTAAGCAAGCTTTGTTGTAATAGTATATGTTTGGAATAAACCATTTGTTGTACTCGTGCATTCGTATATATTGTTTTAAAATGTGGATCTGAATGTCAGTTTGTTTTAAACATGTATTAGCTGTTTGGAATTGATAGGCTGGTGAAATGTTGGACTACAGCCTCATTTCTTTTTTTAATTGTGGGACTTATTTTTGACCAAAACTAAATGTAGTAAGTGTTGTAATGGTTTGACAATGTGCATTAATTTCGAAATGAATTCGGTGCGAATTGTAGACATAGATGGTTGGTACTTTTTTTTTTTAACTTGTAACTCCAACTTAGGGTGCGATCACGATGATAAGGTGATGTATCACTTGTCCACAAATTTTGGGTTCGATCTTGAATTTAGTCGTTCTCGTTACACAAGTTGAGTTAAGCACATATTTACGTCCAGGAGCAGGGGTGCTAAATCCACCATCATTTGGTATAGTTTAGAGGACCTTAAGGATCTGATACCTGGGACCGAAATCTCACGGATCACTTGACAGTCGTCCTATACTACAAAGTGCGTGTATAGGAATCACATATATTAAATACAAAATAAAATCTTAACTTAACTCCCTAAACACTTCGCAAAGAGATATGGGAATCGAACCTCCATGCGGGACCAAAAGGTTTGAACCTTTTTGCATATAGCACAGCATTTTTTAGCAATGAAATTAATTCATACCCTAATCCTGTTCTACTTTATTGTAAGGCACCCAATGCCCGTTACTCTTTACCATACAAACACACCAAATTTGGTATAAACCGATGGTATGGTTGTGTACTGTAAACTGCAAGAATTGAAGTTCAACGGTAATATGTGCACCACCATTCCTCGCATGGTTTTCATGAACTTTCACTCGTGACAACAAACAAGATATGTTTACTCGTATTGAGTAAGAAGTGGAGAAAAATGAAAAAGAATGGATTGGATTGGACTGAACATATGAATGCCCACTGGGTACATTCAAGGCAAGTCTAAAATGAGTCATTTGAAAATTGCTAGTCATCAACCATATACTTGAACCACTCCAATTATGGAAAGTAATGAAACTGTTCAATTTTTTGCATCTTTTCATGGCATAAATTGAATTCATATAAATTTTTCAAGAAAACATCTAAAGTTCCAAACCCATATCATTTTTATTTGTTAAAAGCACTTTTAAAACTTTGAAATCTCTCTCTCTCTCTCTCTGTCTGTCTCTGTGTGTCCTTTGATAGATTGACATTCACCAACTCGCCCACCCACCACAAAGGTTAAAAATGATGCACTCTTTTCGTTTTCACTTTTTGTTGAGTGAAGTGAGTAGGATAGTCTAGTAGAAATAAGTATAGTATTATTTTGTAATGGGGTCTTCTAATTACTCATTTATTGGGGAAAGGAAAGATATAAATTCCTGTCGGCAATGTAAAAGCTTACTAACAATGACTTGTCAACCACTTGAAGCTTTTTTATTTACTCGTATGGTATGCTTCCTCTTCACTCACTCCACTCATTTCTTTTTGGTTAAAGGGAAAGTAAATATAATCATTTGTATAGCATAGCATACAACGACACATCTATACAAGAATCTTTCTCTATTCCAATGCTCCTACTCATTATTATGATTCCTAACTCATTTTCTCTTCTATATACAATGGCTTCCAAGCTTCCTTGTATTTTCAGCTCCCTCCCTCCTACATTTAGATGCATATATTATGATTTAGATATATTACAATTTAATATTATTGTTCGTATTCCATCCATTCAACGTAATTTACATTTATATTTGTTTTTGTCTTCTCTTATTTTTGTTGTACTTAATCCATATAACAAGCTCATTTGAATTTGAATTTGATTTTACATAACTCTCACAAAATGAGAAAGCTTTGTTAAACCTCATTATTATTGTTTTCATTTACATTTTATAGAGAGGGGTATAGCAAATCCTTTTTAAACTTCATTCAAATGAACTCATAAAGTCATAATTTATAGTTCTTCCTATCAATATTATTCTAATATAAAAATGAGGATACAAAATGGTTGTTTATTTAAATTATTTTGAAAAATAATTTAAATAAATAACCATTTTGTATTCTCATTTTTATATTTACCTCCAAATGAGTAATCCAAATAGTTTATATATGATGAATGAATTGAATTCCTTGTGATGGACCACAACAACGGAAAAGAGCATTTTGTCAGCAGCTTCTTGGAGTTTTACTTCTTCACTCACAAAAGTTGCCTTTTCTTTTGTAAAAGAAAGATATACTCTGAAATACTTTTCATTAAATGTTATTTTCTTTTCTTTTTTCTTTTTACATATACTGTTTTATTTCATGACTTGTTTGGAGTTTCATAATATTAGGAATGAATGCTACAAAAAAAAAAAAAATGCTTCCCTCTTTTATGTTTTTCTTCTTTTTTTTTCCTTTTCCTTGCATCTTTACAAATATCATTGTTGTCCTAAGTTTTAACTTTATAATTATTAATGAAATTACTTACATTACCCCAATCTGTTTCAATTTATTGGCCTTTTCTTTCCTTTTTATTTGCTTATGTATGGACAAGGATCGGAGGAGCTTCAAATTTACAAGATTAAAAGTGATTGCTTTTCGATACTCTTCTATTGATAGAATCGAATCTATATATTCAAAAACATTTTGTCAAGTTGTTTTGAAGAATAAAAGGTAAAAAATTTGAAATTTATTCTATTTTATTATTATAGTTTTTTTTTATACATAAAAAATTTTAATCTACCTAATCGAGGATAAGAGTCAAGTAACCATTTATCCAGAGGGACCGTTCAGATAAATTCACGATCCGATCTCCTAAGCACTTTAATAAAGAGAATTCTAATGACTCGAATCTACGACAGGATCTAAGCAACCGTTACTTACAAATCTTTACCACTAGATCATCTCTAAAGAGTTTTTATTATTATAGTTAAAAGATAAGTTTCATGATAATATTTATAGGAGAATAAAAATAGTTAAAATTTGTATCATATTATTACTTATAATAATTCCCTCTCTCTTCCAACAAACCCACCTTAAAAAAAAATGATTTACTTTTTCTTGACTTTGTTTAAGGTTTTTTATGGTTTTGGTAATATTATTGACTTATTGTGAGTTCCAAAGGAGTAATAAAAATGATTCGGATTAAAAGAACACATTAAACAAACTTTCTTTATTCAAAATTTATGTAATTAATGCTTTCTAGGAGAAAAAAAAATATTTATTTTAATATAATTTTTAAAAATTTCCCAATTTTAATTATTTGGCCAATAAGACTATAAGATGGAAATTCACATTCACATACCAACATAGAAAAAAGTCTTATCAAATAAACCCTTCTTAAAGGAAAAAAAAATAAAACTAAAATATGGACAGACCCTCGTATTCAAATTATACATTTCCAGTCATATTTCAAATTATATCATCTGCCCCATTTAAATTGACAAAAAAACACGACAACCGTACTTGTCATCACTTCCAATATCTGGGTGGGAAAAGGAAAATAATTTTATATTGTTGGACACTCGCACTCATATTGTTAATTCTATAACTTGTGCTATATATATGTCCATTTGGATTGCTCTTAAAAAGGAATGAGTTATTTATTTTACAAATTTAAGTTAAATTTATGTTTAACAAAAAATTATTAATTATTTTATAATTTAACATTTTTTAAAATAAATTTTTAAAGTAGATGAGAAGTTTCTTATTTCGTAATTCGTTATTTTTTGCATCAATTTTTTTTAAAAGTAGATAAAAGATAACTTTAAAAAAATAACTTATAAAAATATTTAATGTAATTTTTAAATTTTCATTTGAATAAAAAATAGTTATATTTTTATCATATGCTATGAATTTCATAATTATTTTTATTGATTGTTATTGAATTTTGATTTAAAATTCATAATTATTTTCATTGATTGATATTATTTTTCTTAAAAAATAATTAAGAAAAATAATAAAAAAGATAAAAGATATATATATCTTTTAAATTTTGATCTAATATATGTTAAAAATACCCTGGCAACTCTCATTCATTTAAAATATTTACTAGTTTAAATAATTTATTATGTTTTATTATAATAATTACTATAATATTCTTATAATTATAATTATTTAACAGTCAAATATACCTAATTATTTTTATTTTTATCTAACCTTATGTTTTAAATTAATAGACTGAGGAATGTGTAATGTGTTGGTATTTTTAAAATTAATGAAATTTTTTTGTATATTTAATTAAGTTTTAAAAATTAGATATTTTTTTTCTTAAATTTTTTCTTAGAAAGTGAAATAATGTCAGGTGTGTGATAAAATCAGAACCATTCATTAAATGTAATAGATGGTTTTGATTTTGTCACACATCCATAAAAGAGGTGTGTGACATTATTTCACTTTCTACAACGGAAATATCATTCCCCCTGTTTTTTCGTTGATAAAATTTGAAGTAGCTGCCCCCACGGGCAATCTTGGTATGCCATTATTACATACAGAAACCGAGGCACGTGCCATAGTCATGTCCCTTCATGCTATTATTCAGATGTTACATACCGTGGGCCCATCTTACCAAATAATGATATTTTCAATTCATCGTATTCATACTCCTACAGTCCTACTGACTATCAATCAAGGCCGTCCAATAGTCGTACCGACAGGTCTTAATGTCATACTCTACCAAACCAAAAAACGTGTACGGTGAAGATGTGATGTCAACGTACGTACAAGAGTCACCATACCTCCACTGTCGGCAGAACATCGTATGGTATTATTAATAGATAGTGATAAACAGTATTTTTAGTAAAAAATACTTAAATTTAAAATTAATCACAAATATTTTTATAATTTTAAAAATATTATTATATAATCTTTTGTGACAAATATTCTTATAATTCTAAAAATATTCTTATATAATATTTCATGATAAATAGATTTTAAAATTAAAACTAATTATAAATACTCTTATAATTTTAAAATTACATAAAATTAATTATAAAAAAATATATAAAATTTATAAAATACAATTTCAATTTATGAATTTTTTATATTCTTTAATTTATAAATTTTATATTTAAATTTTATGTATTTTATATAATTTCTTATATATAAATTATATATTTTTAATTTATGAATTTTTTTATGTTTTTTAAATTATAAATTTTATTAATTTTTATGTTTTATATATTTTTATATTTTTAATTTATGAATTGTTTTTTCAAATTATAAATTTTATAATTAAATTTTATGTGTTTTAATTTATGTTTTTTTATAAACTTTTATTTATAACTATTTTTTATATCTTTCAAATTATTAATTTTATTAATTAAATTTTATATAGTTTTAATATAATTTTACACATTTTTAATTTATCAATTTTTTATAATCTTTAAATTATAAATTTATAATTAAATTATATATATTTTATATTTTTTATTTCATGAATTTTTTATTTTCTTGAAATTAGAAATTTTATTATTAAATTTTATATAATTTTATTTATTTTTATAATTAATTTTATATTTTTGAAACTACAAAGATATTTGTTGGTAGTTTTTAAATTTGAATGCAGTATTTATTATGAATATTATATAGAGAATATTTCTAAAATTATAGAGAGTATTTATCATAAAAAATAATATAAAAATATTTTAAAAATTATAAAAAATATTTATGATTAATTTTAAATTTAAAGAATATTTATTTTGAAAAAAATATAAAAGGTATTTGTTATTTTCTGAAATCATACAAGAATTTGTCATTCTACCGTATTATTAATATAAGAGATATGGAGATAAAACGACATCGTTTGTTGAACATTTTTTGCATTTATTCTCCTTTGGCAAAAGTATAGAAAAATGATGATTCCTTGCCCACATCAAATTTTGATGTTAGCCAATGCGGTCCAGACCAGCTCACTGACGACAAGTGTGGGTCCCATGATCATTTACTGTATACCTTTGTTTTAATGATTCGAGGATGGAATGGAATCTCATTGGTCAATGTCCGTACTGCTACATGTCATCTTCTTATCACGTGACGTCACCTGCGCGTCAGTTCTCTAGTCTAATCCTCATTAACCCTCCCCTGCTCCTTCAATGGATTAAAAATAATGGACCACATTTTTTGTCAATGCCTTCCCAACTTAGGGAGAAAAATGAAAAAAAAAAAAAAAAGATATAAATATCAATTAAATTTTGTGTTAGGATTTGATACTCATGGGTCTTAACAATTTATTAATTAATACATATTTATTGACTTTTATTTGATTAGAAAGTATGTATAATAATATAATGTTTAACTATTTTTTTTTTAATTCAAAATCTCTTATATTCAGTAATAATTAAGACGTCCAGCCACACACAGGAATATGTATTTTTTCTTATAGAGTTCGTAACCGTAGAACACATGACCCTATCCTTAATCATTATACGCGTGTACAAGGATCACCCGTAATAATACTAAGCACAAAAATAAATTGGAGCTCTACTTTAACGCGTCAGTTGAGTATTGTAATGATTCGAACTCAGTATGGTGACCACAACATCCCAAGCCTTACCACCATAACTACCCAGTTTGATATTGTTTAACTTATTAACTCAACTATTTTCAATAATTTTAAAAATATTCAAACTTTTTAGACCCAATCCAATAATAGTCAATTAGAGAAAATGACTACTAAACTCTTAGAATCTTATAAAATAAATATTATATATTTATTATTTATTTTAAGGCATATTGATATTATAATAAATAATAATAATAATAATAATTTTTAAATTTTAATTATTAAATTCTATGAAATTATTATATGTATATTTATTTTATAATTTAGGTAAAAAAATTAATATTTTCATCCTTAAAAATATATTATTAAAAACAGTAACTAATAATTAATTATTGTCTTTTATTTTAGCAATTTAAATTTAATTATACAAAACATTGCATATTATTTATTTATTTATTTATAGTATATCATATAATAAATAATTAATAATTTAGTTGTAATATTTTGTTAAATTTTATATTATTAATATACTAAAAAAATAAATAACTAAAATATATTTTACTTATTTTTATCAAACATTAGGGTCTAACATTATTTTTTAACTAATTATTATTGTATAGAGCCGTGAGAGTTATCATAATAATAAGTTAAAATTTGAATAAATATTTTTAATAATAAGACTATTGATTAAATGTTAAAAATATATATATTCTTTTTAATTTTATTTTTAAGAAAAATTATTTTGAGCTTTAAACCTATTAGTGTATGCTTTAGAAACTATTCGTGTTATCAATTTTATAATCAGAGAACTATTTATTGAACGTGATAAAAAAACGATGAATCACATGATATACATATAATCAATGATTTATCGAAAGATTATACTAGTGTGCAATATGATCTTTTGATTTGAGACATCAGAGTTGAATATTATATAGATACGTATAATTCATATGGTATATAAGTATAGGACTAATCACGTTTTGTATGATAAAGTAGATTTGATTATGTGTTATTCATATAAAGATTCGGATGATATTCGAGATGAGATTTGTTGACTCATTCGATATGATTGAGTGGTTTTACTAACTCTATCTAGGTTCGAGTTCCTAAATGAATGTTGATAAATATATGAAACCATGTCTTTGATCAAAGAAAAATAAAATGTCACATGAAGAGTTCATGAGGGTAAGTTCAAGACATATCGATCAACGTTTCTTAAAATGTCAAATTTAGGGACTATTTTGAGTAAGATTTAATAAAGAAATTACTTTATTGTGGATCAGAGATTATTATATATTATTAGATGCCAACCATAATCGTTAGATTTTGAAATGTTCAACGATAACTCACGGCTAATTTCCTTTAAACCTTTATGATCACACAATATTCTTTAAACCTTCGGAAGCTATATAGAAGAGAGAGATAAATTATTTCGAGAAGACTAGCACCTTTACAAATAATTTAATAGGCCGAGGAATATATATATATATATTTGATCTCAATTAGATTATGTACCCAAGTATAGATAGTCTTGTTATACTATAGTCCGGTGAGTCCAAGTGTCGTATCCACAGGGAGTGTTTTTTCCAAGAGTCAAATTGGTTATGTTCGAGCCAA
>JAVXUL010066614.1:0-24909 GCA_035590515.1 Trichilia minutiflora
GTCGAGTTAGTTACGGATGTCACCCCGTGACGGCTCGAGGCAAACGTCAGTGGTGGGCATCTTTTCTAATAAAGTTGTATATTTTATAATTATTGCATTTTAAACCTGTTTTTTCTAAATAGCATATTTTCCTGCATACAAAATCCACTGACAGTCTCGGAACACCCACGGCTAAGGTAGTTACCGGAAAAGGAGCTAACCTAATGATTTTCATGATATGATCTGAATACATTTAAGATAAATAAGTTTTCTTCCGGATTATTATTTTCAGATTTACTTGAATGTATGCGTAAATTTGCATACACTTTTAGTTATCTTTTATTTCGTTCACTCACTGAGTATTCTCCCGTATACTCACCCCCCTCACATCTCAGTTTCAGGGACAGTGATAGGATCGGCTCAGGTGGTGGTGATTGTTTTCGAAGTGAAGATTCAGGTATAACTTCATCGACTCACTTGGAACAATAGTCTATTGATGTCATCTCGATTTTTCCTTCTTTTATGAGACTTGTAAGATTTATAAATTGAATTGAAATAAATGTTTAAATTACTTTGAGGACGGTTGGATCCCGTGAATTTTATAATGATGAATGTTTTACTTATTTATGCACGCATAGATTTGTATATATTTTTTTGAAGTGATTGTGGCTTGTTTTTATCTACTTGGAGTTTGGGTATTAGGTTGGATTGATTTTAGAAGTGTTTTGAAAATAGGTTTTTTTGTGAATGCCTTACAGGCCTACAGGGGATATTCTGTGTGATTGAGTGCACCCTAGAGGTCTATGACATCTGTCACAGGTGGGCCCCACGGGTCGGGGTGTGACATTAAAACAAAAATAGGTGAGGATAGCTAGGTCTCAAATTTGAGATTAAAAGACTGTTTTCTCTTATTCCACCTTGAAAGCCTTGGGTCTTGTTAGTTCTTACACCTTCAAGCACTTTTTAGCCTTTTAAAAGGCCAGATTTGTTGACTATAAGTAATCTTTTCTCTCAATTCTTACTTTTTAATCATTATCATTAACCACTCCTTTTATTTTTAACAGAGCAAATGACCCCAAAGAAGCCCATAACTAATCCACTGGATGCCTTAAAGAAGGTGACAGGGCATAAAAAGTAAGGAGATACCTCAAAAGCCTTCTAGACAACTCAATATAGGAAAGATCTGCCAGCTCCCTAACGATTCGAGCTCTGTCCTCCTCCGAAGACATCCAATGACAAGGAAACGGGGAAGAGGTGGATCCAACCCCAGTAAAAAAGGATGCAAAAAAATCTAAGGCCCCTGCTTTTAAGAGGGTGAAAAGTAAGGACTTTTCCTAGGGTAAGGTCCTCCTTGAGCTGACTCTAAAAGATCTATATGAGAGAAAAGAAAGTTTTTGTCCGTTTTCTTAAGACATTCAATGATGTTGTTATTTGTGTTCCCCTTACGATATTTGAATTGTTAACCTCTATCGACAAGTAATCAGCCACGGACTTTATGTACAAATAAGATTTTTCGAGTAAGTCTCTGCATTCCCTCCTTATTTTTAAGGTGACATGCCCTTGCCTTCATGTTATCGACTAGCATTTTGCTCAAGTTCTTCATTCAATGACTTTGTGACGAAGGATGCTAAGAAATTAAACCTTCATTGAACCCTTTAATTTTGACTGTATGTATCATGTTGATAATATCCTTTTGTCGTCTTATCTCAACTAAGTCAAGGTTCACAATAAATCTAAAATCCTAAACTCAGTGTTTATATAAACTATCAGTCATTACGCGTTGAACTTATCATTATGAACTCTTTCGTATGACTTTGAAGTTCCCTAACCAAGGATATTAGGTTTCAGCCAATTACTAACATCCAATTAAAAACTAGAATTCAGATCTAGTCAATAATAACTCGAATCCTATATATTGAGTCGACAAATCCTTCTTGACAGTCATTCATATCTTGATATAAATAACTCATGATCAAATCGATTTTTTGTATAAGACATGATTAATCTTATACTTATATACTATATGAATTATGTACATCTATATCAAATAATAACTATAATGTCTTAAATCAGAAGACTACTACGTCATACACTAATATAATCAAATAATAAATCATTAACTATATATATTTTATGTGATTTATTATTTTTTTGATCACATTTAAAAAATATATCTTCAACTATTAATCCACGTTAATATTTTAATGAAATGACTTTTGAACGAAATTACTTTTATCAATTCAATTACTATTTTTAATATTAACAAATGTCAAATATAAAATTTTTAACAAATATCTAAGAACACTCTTTTATGAAACTCTTTATTTATGATATCACTTTAGTTATGCTGATTGACAAGATATTAATATCACAAAATATAATGAATGATAGCATAAAATTAATTTAACACGTATCATTAACGCATATTTTGTTAAAATAAGAATATCCATCCATATATATATATATATATGTTTTCGTATGTTATTATGGATAAAATTTATTTGATACATATAAATTCATTTGAAAATTAAAAAAATGCAATATTACTCAAATTTGACGGAACAATGCTGATAATACAAATTTGGTTTATTCACGATAAAAGTTAGTTTTTTAATTTATTTTTTATCTTCGTAATTTTTTTTTTATTTACACTCTTTTTATCTTAAAAAACCTAATTAAAACCCTAAGTTACTAATTTAATTCATAAATTTAAATAGAAAAGATAATTTAATACATTTAATTTTTAAAATAATTTTCGAATAACAAAATTAAATGTATAGACCAAACTTGAACAGTGTATATTTTTTAATTTATATTTATTTTTCGATATAAGAAAAAAAAGTACTCATAAATCACAATGAAGCAATCTATACGTTTGCATATAAACTTGTTTCAAAAGCAACACCAAAAAAAGCACACAAAAGGACGAAGGATGGGTTACTGAAAAGTTTCGGCTGACAAAGACTGCCTCAGCCCATACTCAAGAGCTACGTACTACTAGTCACGTATCCATTAATGCAAAAGCAAGAAAACACTACTAAAAAACGTAATTAAGAGATATCAATCATTAAAGTTCAAGGTTCCATTTTCATTTCCATTTCAAACATGACAAACTTCCAACATACCAAAAATCCCCAATTTTCAAACCCTAATTTCAACAACATCAAATCTACTGGTATAGACAATCTGCAATTGTCTATAAGAACAAAATCTGGAATCACCCGATATAGCTGCAGCAACCGAAACCCAAAACCCTAAGTTTGGTATAGCAGTAATATGATGAACTAATTAACAAAGTCTTCCCAAGACATTCATATCCATCCATCCAGCTAACATCAAGATTCTGAAAACCCTAATTATCAGAAGCATTGAGGACCCTTCCAATCTCAAATGAAAGAAATGAATCAAGACAAGCATAAAGAACCTGAGCAAGACTAAGACCAAGATTATCCCAAGCACTGAGAGTAATATCCCTCGGCTTATCCACCTCCTTCTCCAAAACAACCCGAGCTAATGTCTTCAAACCAGCATACCTCAGACCAGGATTGCCAAGCTCTGAAGCAGCTAATGGCTTCAAATCAACCATATTATAAACCTCCAACCCATAATCTTTCTCAAGTTTCTTTGCATCACCTTGAATCCCAACACCCACAAACGTATAATCCTCGTTCAACAGAAAAGCCGCAAGACTATCGGGAATTCTCGATGCATGGATGAGTTGGAAGATCAGACATCTTCGACCAACGCAAAGCTGAAGAATGGCAACTGGGTTTGATTGGCGGCTGAAGCTCGGACGCCACTCAACGTCCAGACCCACGATGAGGCGGTGGAGACGACGGTGGTGAAAGCTTTCGATTTCGGAGATCCAGGAGTTGACGACGGAGGAAGAGGGGGTTACAACGGTCAGGATTTGGTCATCGAAGAAGGTAACGTCGTAGATATCGTGTGTGCTGTTGGGTATATGACGGTTGCGTATGCCGATCGACATTTCTGCTGGTTAGGGGTTTCACAGGCCCGCAAAAGAGAGAGAGAGGGATTATATGGGGGATGTTACTGTTAGGAAAAAAAAAAACGATTTTATGGATCTAGAATCTTCCACATATATATTACGTGTAAATTTTTTTTATTATTTTCATTTTCACAATTTTGTTTTCTTAAATTTCCAAATTATTTAATATGTCATAATTAGTGTAAACATATACGTAACCATTAAATTATCAAATTTTTTTTTATCAAAAGTATTAATTTAAATTAAAAATGTTAATATAATTTTTAATTTCTAATTGAAAGGTCATTGATTATATAAAATGAATATTAATATAAAATTAAGGAGGTAAGTATTTTAATTGGTAAATGTAAAATATTGTAATCCATGTAACAATTTTGAAATTAAAATATTTAAAAAATGAGACTCTCTTGACGAGTTGAGTCCAATTGCAACCGAAAAGGGAAATACCGGATTGCTTCGTAGGCAAGCTTCCTCAGCACGTTATACTTAACCTCGTTTCCCGCCAAATTTGATGGGCTTATATTTAAATGAGCCACTATAAGAAGATAGCCCAACTTAATGGTCTCTAAAAACAGATTAAAAAAACTTCTCTTCCCAATTAGGACAAAAATACAATTATATATGATTTTCTTATTATTAAGTTCTATTTATTTTTATTTTTATTTTTATATAAAAGAAACTTCTACACCCAATCATGATCATCGACCCGTTCAGTTCATTTTTTGTTTGATAACATGTAATTTGCATGTTTATTATATATACCAATCTTTATTGTAAAAACTTAATTGATAAAACATTAAATAAAAATCATGAATTTAGATAATATAACTCCATTTTTCAAATTTTTAAAAAAAAAAGTCACTAACACAAGGTAAAAAGTATTAGTTTAAAGAAATCTAATCAATAATCAAATTAAATTCTTAAATGATGATGATGATAGTATTTAAAAAATAAATATTCTAACAAAAAATTGAGTTAACCTCAGTTGATTAGTTTTTCTTTCCACATTAACGATAAAACATATCAATTTATGACATCTTTTAACTTATCAACTCATTGTCACGTGCTCATTAACTTTTTTTAATTAATATTTATATTATAAAATAAACAGTAAAAATATATCTATCGACCATCACCTATAAATAAATACCATCAAAGATGTTGGATTCATTTTTCATTGGGATCCATTCGGCTATGAATGTCTCTGTTGATGCACCAAATTTCACAGGTGAGGATTTTAAGATTCATAGGTAAGAATTTCGGATATCGATTCTTTAAGGTGTTATGTGAATTTACGATGATTTAGTGAAAATCTCCTAATATTTAAGCTTTGAGAAAGATTTTACTTTGAGTAGAAAATAAGGCTGGCAATAATTTGACTAATTAGAATTTCGTATATTTGTCCGATAATTATTAGCATATTTCTTAAAATTATACTTATTATCGTTTTCAGAACATATAATTTTATATTATATTATTATTAATAAATAAAAATATATTTTATTTACATACGTATACTATTTTCTTTATCGTTTTATGTAATAGAATAAAGTATATATATGAATTATTTAAATAAATTATTTAAAAATTAAATAAAATTATCAAAATTATTTTCTATAAATGTGATATTGACTGAGTAATAATATTATAAAGTAGATTTACTAAATATTATCGGTGAATATCATAAAATAATATTAATATAGGTAATAATGACAGTTATATCACAAGAGTATTAATATAAATTAATAGTTTGATAATTATTTATCGAACGTGATCAAAGAATTATAAATTACATGGTAAACATACAATTAGTGATTTTATCATAAGATTATACTAATAGGCAACGTAATCATTTAATTTGAGATATTATAATCGGATATTGTATATATTAGTATATGCCCTAAAAATGATTTGTGTTATCAGTTTTAGGACTTGACTTATAATATTTTATTAATAAATAAAATAAGGTATTCTTTATTTACATAAATATGCTGCTTCCTTTTTTAATTCATACAATAGAACCAAGTATGTATTTGAATTGTTCAGATAACTAATTTAAAATTTAAATGAAATTATCAAAACTGTTTCCTATGGATATATTAGTGACTGGATAGCAATATTGCAAAGTAAACATATTGAATGTCATTGATAAATATCATGAGATGATATTTATAAAATCTCGTTTTATCAATTAAGGATAGTTTGATCATTTTATAATCTAGGGATATTTTTGTTATTTTTATAATATGCATGCATAGGTAAAATTAACGAGTACTCGACACAATATTAAGGTTTAAGGATTAATTGAAAAAAATTTAATTAATAAAAGGTTGTTTTTAAAAAGTTTCAAAAGAGTTATCCATCGAATCCTCGAGTTTTGGAGAAAAATTTTGTGTTAATCAAGGCATATAACTGGTTGACAATTACTAACACTCTAATTGGGATGTATGATTTTATAGTTAGAAAGAAAATTGTGTGAAAATAGGTATTAGATAAGGCTAGAAATAGGGCCAAAAACAAAGAAGGACAAAGGCTAGAAGAAGGAAAACATAGAGTAAGAAGGCAGAGGGTAACCGACCTAAGGGAGGAACCTCTGATCAACACTAATCTTAGTATCGATTTGGGTCGATAGTAGGTGACCAACACCGGTTATAGCATCAAACTCCTCTAGGGTAAGGAACCGATGCTAGATTTCCTTTGTGTTGGTGTTAAAGATATTTTTCCTCCTTATGAAAAGCCTGACTTGCCCTTTCTAGAATTTTCTTTTCTTAAATGTTTCAATAACTTTTGGTAATTTCTTAGGGCATTATAAATAAGGCCAATGGGGGGAAACAATCATTTTTCAACAATCAATGAGAATTATGCCTTCCTAAGGCTTAAATCAACCCATTGGTAGGATTTTTATCTCATTTCTAGTGTTAATTTTATAATTAATTTAATTTGAGAATTAGGGTTTACTGTACAAATAGGACTATTGAGAATTTGGGTTTAAATTGGATAATTTGAGTTAGAATTCATTGTATGTGGATCAAAATGAGTGAAATTAAAGATAAAATCCTAGGAAATTAGATTTGGTTTGATGAAAGCCATGTTAGACAGTAAATTTGGAAATTGAATTAAGATTGAATAATGGATAGATATTGTTATATGACGTGGCTATGTGATTTTATTGATGGAAATTGATTAAATGATCGAAAAAAATAAATTATACCTCAATGAATCAGTGTCGACTAGGAAACCTGGGATTAGTAAGCATAATTATTGTTTATAAAAGTGCCTTAATATCATTAGAGATATAAGAATTAATATGATTATTGTTATATGTAGGAAATATGCATTGATCACGCGAAAAAGCCGCTATGTGAAGTAAAGGCTAATAAGATGTAAATACCCTCCCTAAGTGTGAGTGGACTTTTATATATTTTCATTTTCTTTAAAATGTTTTAATAAAAGGAAATTTTGTTTTATATCTCTTTTTTAGAAATAAATAAATTCATGCCATGTGATTTGTTTAATGATTGTGTCAGGTTCAAGGGATCAATGCAATTTGATTCAATGAATTTAAATAAATTATACTGTTTTGTAATTCTACTTCCATATTATTCATTTTATAATCCTATTATGATAATGGTTTCACAAATGATTATTTGATTTCATGATGATTATAACATGTATGATTTTATTGGGATTTAATAATATGGCTGATGGATTAGTTATAGCTACAGGGTATTAGTAGCCTAGAGCAGACCTAAAAGAGGCCACCTAGGTGAGTTGTGCATTGGTAGAGAGTTATTATAAAGAAGATGATAATCTCATTATGTAAAGGAGTGGGCCAATAGGGCGAATATGTCAGAGACAATCACATGGGTATTCAGTGACTACTCGAAGTCAATATTAGTGATAGACAAGGTTTTTAATAAAACTAAGAATGCATATTATTTGTTTCTAAATAAATAAAGCGTATTTTTAGTAAATCATCATGAGTTTTTGCATAAAAAAAATTATTGATGGCTTGAGATTGCTCTTGACTAGAGTGATCAGCGAAAAAAGAGTCAGTCCAATGATTTTTAGAACAAACTGGCTAAGGTTTAAAATGAATAAAATATTTTCAATATTTTTGTGAATTGTTTTATTTTAAATATTTAAGCTAAATTATTACACACACACACACAGATATATTTATATATATATATATATATATATTATTTATTTATAACTGTTTTATATAATAGTTTACTCACGGAGTATACATATATTTACTTACCACCACTTACCCTTTAATTTTAGGAAAATAGGAGCTTGATCGAGAAATTAGAAGTGGTAACATCATCAAAGTTTAGTAATAAATTTGTTAAGTTTCTTACTCGACTCACATGTAGGATATCAGAGTCCACTAGGGAAATAAAAAATGAGATTTATGTTCTTATTTGAAATTTGAAAATAAAATTATACTTTGAGTAAACAATTTGTATAAATTTTGAAGTATGATAATTTCATTTTGATGATGATTTGATTATGAGTGAATTGATATTCTTAAATAATTATAATTTTATTTTGGTGAGGAACTTTATTTAAAAAGTTTGTTGAAAACTATGAATGAATAGGAATATATTTAATTGATAGTGTTTGATTTGGAAATATATTTGAGAAATGATTTGGAAATTTAATTGGATGAATTTTGCAATGATTTTAGATACTACTATTGGAGATATGCCTTAGAACTAATCATATCATACAGTTTAAGGATATCATTTTTAAGTAAATATATTCTTGTCATTAATTATAAATTATTTACTATTAAGAAAATGGCATTTATATTGTCTTGCATTTTATTTAGTTACAATTATTGTTATTTTATAATGCGAGATATGATCCTGTGATGTATTTTATATTGAGATTCTGTCTGTAAAGAGTTGCAATGATAAGTACAAAATTTTTAATTTGAATATATCCAAATATATTCTTAGTTGAGGTAATGTCATAAAGGTCAATGGCATTGTATGATTGACATATTTTGATCCTGTTGATGATCAGTATTGGATGTTAATAGTTGAGTGATGAGTCTCATATCACAAGAGCATAAACATGGATAAAAAGTTAGAGAATATATTAGTTAATGTCATCAAATGTCGTGAATCATATGAGCAATTATTCATAGTCAACGATTCATCACATAATCATACTAGTGTACCACTAATCTTTTTGATTTGAGACATTACGGTTATTTTCTATATTGAAATGCATTATTCGCTAGTGTATATAGCATTGAGCTTGTCACGCCCCGACCCTAGTCGATCACGTGGTAATCGTCGTGAATCCCCAAAATACATTCTATCACTTAGAATGAACTCATAGAACCGCAAGGCATTAGTACTTGTTTTCAAACTCATTTCGAAAGATAAAATAAAATAGAATAGAAGATTTTCAATCATACAAGTATCAACAACTGTATTTTCTCAAAATACAATACAAAATATTTCTAACCAAGCCAAATACATAAAATCACTTCATTAGAAATATTTTTTCATACAGTGAACTATAATATTAAAACCTGAGTCGAGTACTTGAAAAACTTAGCTGAATTACACTATAGCTATATAATGCCGCGCCCGACTATACTAACCTGAAATAAAAAAGTGAGGGGTGAGTATTTCAAAAAATACTCAATGAGTAGACAAATAAACAAAACAGAAATCAGAGACCCAAACATAGATTACAAAAAATTCTCGTAATCATCAAATCAATCATAGTGAAATATAGCATCATATACATGTCTAGAAAATCAATATAATATCAAATATGTATAATCCCTCGGTCTATAGGATCCCATTCAATCCCTCTGAGTTGTATGGCTAATCCGCAATCCTGATTGGAGATGTGTGCCCATGTATAATATCCCTCGATCTATAAGATCCCATTCACTCCCTCTGAGCTGTATGGCTGATCCGCAACCCTAGTTGGGATACTATCTTATCAGTATAAGGCTAGTATACTTTAGCTTGGACATGTGGATCCCACCTATCCTACAGTGGACAGTATGGTCAATCCACACTCTAGGGTCTATCGGATTCCACCTACTCCACATAAGCTGTGTGGATAATCCTCACCCATATATATATATTCAATAACACGGCACACAAAATCATAAATTAATATTAATGACCCATCAGGGTAAATCAAATAACTGTTGGGTCACAAGGCCAAAACAGTAAAATAAGACATGTTGGCTCACAAAGCCAAATCAACAAGTATGACACCCCGGCCATTATATATACTCAACTATACCATATTCACAAATATATATAAAATTGGCCTCCAACCTTACAATCACAATATCAATATCATCAAGTATAAGCACAATAGGCCTTCGGCCTCACATTCATGGTAAATCAAGGATTCTCAACAATCCTAATGCTATCACAAGTAAGAGGCCAACCCGACCATCACACAACATACATCCAATGCCTCCTCATTTCAGTTATACATATATATATTCATATGCTATCATCTCTAGCATTATAGTTGTTTAAAAATAATATAAAATGAGACAAAGAGAAAGAAATATGTCCACTTACAGCACTGGGGTGGGAAACCACCCTCTGGATATCCTCGTCGCGGCGAAGATCCTCCTATCTCGACTGTCGCATCTAAACACACATACAAACATATATTCAACAATCTGTCATAATGTGCATGCATAATACAATGTATGATCATACTCTTTCTCTCTCTCTCTCTCTCTTGACTTACTGCCTAACTCGTTCTAACTCTACCCTCGCGTCATTTTCAGTTATTTCAATACCAATAAAAGTATAAACCCTCTAATTTATCAATACCGATGATAAATTAGGGAACTCCTAATTTTTAGGGTTTTGTGAACAGTACTCGAGCTATCTATTCTTAAATCTACGTTGAATAATAGTTTAAATAGAGAGATAGCCTAAAGAATAAGCTTACCTAAACCCGTAGGCGAGCTTAGAGTCCCTTTTTGGTTTGAATCTCTCTTTTTAGTTACTGTTTACCGTAACCCCTCCTTCACGATTCCTTGCGATCTAACAGTTAGAACTCCGATCAAAGGAGGTATCTGAGTTCTAGTGTTGATTTTGAGTTCACATGAACCAAAATAGTGGAGTTTGATGGAAAAATGGCTAAGATAGGTTTTCACAGGGGAGAAAAATGAGTTTCTATCGAAATAAGGAGAGAGAGAGTGAAATGAGGAATTGAGAAAGACGATCCCCTATTTTTGCATATAATAAAGTTATGAAAAGACTAAAATACCCCTCTAATATGCCTAGACGTGCAACACGTCATCATATATTGATACATACTCCTATGTATCGATACTTGCCCACGCAAAAGTCCTCAAAATAAATAAAGTATCGATACACGCTCCCCATATATCGATATTTCTCTATGCAAAAGTGCTCATGTTCGTCAAGGTATTGATACATGGCCCCTATGTATTGATACTTTCAGTCGGGATGGTCTCCAGGCTTAAAAATACCTCGAGTATCGATTATTATTTTCCAATAATCGATACACTGTAACCCAGGTATCGGTACTTGCTCCATACTAAGCCACACTGTTCATAAAGTATCGATACTTCTTTTAAGTATTGATACATTCCATCTCTTGGGCTATGTATCGATACTTTCATTGTTCCCTTAGCCAAGTATCGATACTTCAACACCTCAAGTATCGATACTCCCCTTATTCATACTATTTGGGATAATAACTTCAAATGGTCATAACTTTTGACTGGAATATCTTCATGGAACTCATAATATATCATCGGAAAGCTCTCTTCGAGATCTACAAAAATAATAGGAATTTTTCTCAATTGGAGATGATTTAGAGGTTAAAAATCCAATTCTTTCTCATAGACTCATATTCTATATAACACACTTTCTTCTAAAAATGAATTCAAGTTATCACACCCTCTCGTGCATGATCTACACACTCTTACATGCACGATAACTCATGAAGGTTTTACTATTAGGCCCATAATACTAAAGGACAAGTTTCACAATTCTCCCCCCTTCCCCTAATTAAATTTTGTTCTCAAAATTCTACATGACATATATGACAAACAGATACAAAGATAATACTAAGGCATACAACTTTTTTTCCCTTTGTTAATTAGATAATGGTATTTTGAAATACCTCACTTGTTATTTATTACTAAGAGAAGAAACTACAGCCTCTAAAGAACAAAGATAACAATGAAAAGAAAACATATGTTATATAGAAAACACAAGGATCTTTCTTTTGGGCTAAACACATACCTTATTACTAGAAAAGGTATGGGTATTGCTATCTCATCAAACTCTCTGGCTCCCAAGTCATCTCCTCAACTGTGGCACTATATCATAAGACTTTCATAATCAGAAAAGTCTTATTTTTCAAGACCCACTCTTGTCAATCAAGTATCCTCATCGACTGTACCACACAATTGAGATCCTCTCTTAAATCAGCCAGTGGTATCTCAAGTATGTGCGAAGGATCCGATACATACTTCTTGAGCATAGATACATGGAAGATATCATGTATCCAACTCAGTTGTGATGGCAAATCTAATCTATAGGCTATTGGGCCTATCTTTTTCATAATATCGAAGGATCCAATATATCGAGGATGTAACTTTCTCCGATTCCTGAATCTGATTATTCCTTTTCAAGAAAACCTGATTGCCTACTTCAAATTCCAATGCTCTCCTCCAGTTGTCAGTATAGAATTTCTGTCTATCCTAAGTTGTTTTTAATCTCTCTCTAATAATCTTGACTTTCTCAGTGGTGATGTCAATTAACTCTATATTATCGAGTTTTCTCTCACCAACCTTATCCCAACATACTGAGATTCTGTATTTTCTACTATACAAAGCCTAATAAAGTGCCATACCAATGTTAGCTTGATAACTATTATTATACGCAAATTCTATCAATGATAGATGCGTATTCCAACTGCCTAAGAACTCAATAATATATACTTGAAACATGTCCTCTAGTGTTTGGATGGTCCTTTCTAACTGTCTATCAGTCTAAGGATGAAATACAGAATTGAAAGTCAACTGAGTGTTCATAACTTTCTGAAATTTAGGCAAGAATCGAGATATAAAACAAGGATCTCGATCTGATACTATGATAACTGGCACTTCATGTAGCCTGACAATCTCTGATACATACAACATAGCAAATTTCTCTAAAGAAAAATTCAGTCAAATTGGTAAAAAATGAGCTGACTTAGTAAGTCGATCTATAGTTACCCAAATTACATTGTGGCCCATTTGAGTCCGAGGCAACCCGACCACGAAGTTCATAATAATGTGCTTCCACTTTCACTTAGGTATAGGTAGAGGCCGTAAAGTTCCTGCAGATCTCTGGTGCTCAGCCTTAACCTGCTGACATATCAAACATCTTGCCACAAACTGGGTTATATCCTGTTTCATTCCTGACCATCAGTAACTCTCTCTGATGGTACGGTACATCTTAATACTACTCGAATGCACAGTAAATACAGAACTATGGGCTTCCTCTAAGATAGCCTCTCTCAGCCCTCTATCACTGGGTATACATACCCGACCTTTGAAAGTCAAGGTCTTATCCTGAGTAAAGTAGAAGTCACTCTCCTTGCCATCTCTAATCTTTTGACAAGCTCTGACTAACTCACTATCTGACATCTGACTCTATCTAATCTGATCAACTAGGATAGGCCTGACCACAAAGCTAGCAATCAAGGCTCCAAACTCATCATACCCTAGTGACACTCTCAATGCTCTCAGATCCATCAATAAAGGCATATAAGTGGTAAAAATATGAGCCAAACTGGCTGAAGTCTTTCTGCTCAAAGCATCAACTACCATATTAGCTTCTCTAGGTGGTAGTCAATAATCAGGTCATAATCCTTAATCAACTCTAACCATCTCTTCTACCTCAAATTTAGTTCTTTCTGTGTAAGCAAATATTTGAGGCTCTTGTGATTAGTGATTATCTGGCACCGCTCCCAATACAAGTAATGTCTCTATATCTTTAATGCAAAAATCACTGCAACCAACTCTAAATTATGGGTAGGATAGTTCTCTTCATGCTTCTTCAGCTGTTAAGAAGCATAAGCTATAACCTTCTCATTCTACATCAATACACATCCGAGCCCCTGCCTTAAGGCATCACTATAAACCACAAATCCGTCTCTTGACATAGAGAGTGTCAAAATCAGTGCCAAAGTAAGATGATTCTTCAGAGTCTGGAAGCTCTACTCACACTAATCATCCCACTTAAACTTAGCCTCCTTTCTAGTAAGTCTCGTTAGTGGTGTAGCCAACAAGGAGAAGTTCTCAACGAATCTCTTAAAATATCCCGCTAGCCTCAAGAAGCTACGGATCTCTGTAATATTCTTTGGCTGTTCCCACTAGACGATGGCTTCAATCTTCTTTGGATCTACAAGTATCCCACTGCTAGACACAACATGCCCCAGGAAGTTCACATCTTTAAACTAGAGCTTGCACTTAGAGAATTTAGCATATAGTTACCTTTCTCTTAAGGTCTGAAGCACTATCCTGAGATTCTGAGCATGTTTTCTCTTACTTCTCGAATACAAAAGTATGTCATCTATAAAAACAATGACAAACTTATCTAAATAAGGGTGAAAAATCTGATTTATCAAATCCATAAAAGTTGCAGGTGCGTTTTGTTAGTGTGTATGTCCTAGAAATCATTCGTGTTGTCAGTTTTAGGGCTTATGATCTTGTATAAATATTATATTTATTAATAAAAAAAATTATTCTTTATTTACATACATTAGCTGCTTCCTTTATTTTTCATACAATGAATGAAGAATGTATGTAAATTATCCGGATAATTTTATTTAATTGCTAAATAAATTATCAAAGTGTTTTCTACGTACGTGGTATTGATTGGGCAACTTTATCACATAATAGGCACACTAGTTGTCGCCTAATGATATTATATGATAATATATGTAGGCTAATAATATTAGTATTATCATAAGGACATTAATGTGGATTTATAATTGGTAAACTATTTATTAAAAAAGATCGAATATCGATGGTATGCATATAGTCAATGATTTATCGATAGATTATAATAGTATGCGATGTAATCCTTTGACCTGAGATGTCTGAAATCATACTCTGTATGGATGGGTATATTTCATATGGTGTATACATGTAGGGCTAATCATGCCTTGTATAAGAAGTCGATTTGGGTATACTTTGTTCATATAAGTGTTCGATTAACAATAAAGAGGGGATCCGCTGGCTTAACATATTAGGTTGAGAATTATTGTTGCTTCAGTCCAAGTCAAGTTCCTAATTGAATGTTGATATGATGTCTTGATTATAAGTCTGTGGCAATAGCATAATATTGACATATGATCGACGATTCGAATGAGAATCAAGATTAGGGTTTTGACAGTCCATAAACCCCTATCTCGATTAGGATATGACGACAGAAGGATATTACTCATATGTTATGTTTAATCGATAAAAGGTTTGATAGAGGTCCTTCTTCATCATGACTTAGGGACTATAGCGCATTGCTAGATACTAACCATAGTCGTTGAGCAACCAAATGTTCGGAGCTAAAATATTTGGCATATATTCACGATTGAGTCACGGTGAACCTTCATGGTCCACCGAGATCCTCGAAAGCTTCTTCATATAAGAGAGAGATTAAAATATTATCGAGAGAGGGCTAGCACCCTCATGATAATATTAGAAAAGGTCAAAACCTATACGTGTAATGGTTATACGTATTAAATACTCTTTAATATATTAAAGAGATGATATATTGATATCATAATGTTATTTAATGTAAACAACTTATCAAAATTGATAATATTGATTATCAAATGTGTTAAAATATGATTTTAAGGCAAAATGATAAAAATTAAATGAAATAGTTTTATTTAGTATAAAATGATCATTTTGCCCTTAATGTGATACAAGTGTATAATTTATTGTAAATTACATATTTAAATTTAATAATTTTGATTATCAAATATATTAAAATATGATTTTAATATAAATGGTAAAATCTAAATTAAAGTGTTTAATTTAGATAGAAAAGATTATTTTACCCTTATGTATTTATCTTATAAATATATTAAATTAAATGAAAAAGAAAAGAAAAAATATAAATATCTTGTATTTTATTTTTTCATTAAGGAAAATATTGATTTTCCATATCTCTTGTTTGGGTATTTTTGCCAAAGCCCGACCCTAAAGCCCAAGTCCATCATACGGACGTGGACATCCCATTAATCCCTTAATACGATGATGTTCCGAGACCTTTTTTTATGATACTAGAAGTAATGGGACTGTCTTGGACCACTCGTCTCTAACATATGGTCGGAGGAAGTTTTAGCCTAGACCTCCT
This sequence comes from Trichilia minutiflora, assembly GCA_035590515.1. NCBI lineage: Eukaryota > Viridiplantae > Streptophyta > Magnoliopsida > Sapindales > Meliaceae > Trichilia > Trichilia minutiflora. The sequence goes on from JAVXUL010066614.1 coordinate 16,381, forward strand.
ACTATATATGGTGTCATCAAAGGTTGGCATAGTTCTAAAAGGTACATCTGGATTTGGGGCCTCAAGGAATTTTGACACAGTGCAGCATCTACAAACGACGATACATGATGTCAGCTGGGGCCTGATACAATATCAAAACAAGTATCCAACTCGGGATCTCAGAGAAAACTCAGGATCAGGGTCTCGGGTGCATAGCCTAAAGAGATTCCAAGACTCGGAGTCTTGGAAAGCCCAGGATCGGGGTCTTGGGTACTCACCCCACAAGAGCCTGTAAGACTTAAAGCCTCAGGAAACCTAAGATCGGGGTCTCGAGTACATATGGTATTGTACAATTTTACGTGTGGCATTGTATGGCCCTGCAACAGCCATGCTCCATTGCTTCTGCAACAAACTTTTAGGGCGTAATAAGTCAGATAATGACACATGTCCAGAGGTACAGAACGTCATGATCCTATCGTAATTGAATCCAAAAATAAAGGGGAGGTACTTATCATTTTTACAGACAGAATTTCACATACAGAGGTACTGATTTTGAGATTGTTCATTCTCTCTTTAACTTACAGACACACAGATCAGCCATGGAACATTCTCTGAGTTTTTCTCTCATTCTGCATTGCTTTTCGTCACTCCCACACACAAGTAAAACTCTCATTGACTTAAGTATCGGAGGGTTTTCACCGAAAAACCGTCTTTACCCCCTGAGGTTTCTACTATTTTGCAGCTTAGTGAACCAGAACTCGAGGAAGAAGACAAGCTGGTGTTAGAGGCTAAAGATGAACAACATCCTACATCAACATATCTCTCTCATATTTTTGGCCAAGGAGGAAGAAAGAAAAGAGAATGGTGCAAAGTGAAGAGGGATCTATGGTTTGGGTCCTAAGCTTCATCACAAAAGAAGGCACACAACTTATCTAACAAAAGCCCTAAGGTTAGCATCCTTAAAACTCATAGTTTTTCTTTAATTTAGCCTAGGTTTTATGATGGAAAACTTACAATTTATGAATAATTTAGGCTATATAACCTTCAGAAATGAGTTTGATAATTCTAGTTAACAATTAACATTTATTTAGACTATTCACACGCGTACTTTATTATCTAACATGATTTAATAAAGAAAGCAACCTACACATATGAATAAAGAACTATTTCTTTTATTATTATTATTAAAATAGTAATCTCAAAAATCGATGACATGAATGATTCCTAGGGCATACACTAACAAATCATACTATTTACATACGTTCTTTATTCAATTGTATGAAAAATAAAGGAAATAGCAAACGTATGTAAATAAAGAGCACATTTTTTCATTAATAATATAAAAGTTCATACAAGATCATTGGCCCTGAAACTGACAAAATGAATGGTTTCTAGGGCACCACTAATAGGAAATTCCATAATTTAGAGTGTATACCAGTCACCAAAGCAAAATTTTTCATGTTTAAGATTTCAAGTGGTTTGTTTTTGGTCATGTGAACATTAAACATAGTTTGGCCTAATTTTTTTGTCTTTAATAATAGATGCTCTATCATCAAACAAAATGGAATATCCACTTGTCATTAGTTGCCCAACACTTAATAAATTATGTGCCAAACTAGGAACAAATTATACATTATGCAAAAGTTTTATTTTACTATGGCTAGTTTTAATTTCTACTATTCTCTTTCCTTTAATTTGAATATCTTTGTTATTACCAAGCTTGACTTTCCTCTTTTGAGTCTTATCAAATTCTTTGAATATTGCTTTTGTGCCTGACATATGATTGGAGTAGCCATTATCTACAAACGACATATCACTTAAGACTTCATTAGTATCATAATGAGCTATTAATAACTTATTTTCTTCATTATTTTCTTCTGCATAATTCACTTGTTTCTCCTTATTGTAACAATCGTTTACATGCCTATACTTGCAATTGTAACATTAGTTTCCACTCTTGCAGCATTGTTGCTCATTATTGGAATATTGTTAGTTAAAATATCTGTCTCTGCCTTAACGACGACCTTTTTCATGAAGTCTACCTTTGCCTCTCACTCTTCCTGTTGCTTTGTTTAATTTACTTAAATTGGATGCCTCCTTCTTCACTTGAAATGCTTTCTCTTTATGTTTTTTAGTTGACCTATTTATCCTTGTTCATAAGCTTGCAAAGAACCCATTAATTCATCAAACGAAAAAATTGACATAACTTTGGACTCCTCAATTGTAGCTACAATGTGATTAACCTTAGGAGTAAGACTCCTTAAAACTTTTACAACAACACTTTGATCAAATATTTGGTTTCCATATAATCCTATTTGACTAATGATTTCCATCATTTTAGACAAAAAATCTTACATTGATTTATTACCTTTCCTAAGTAAAGTTTTAAACTCATGTCCTATAGTTTGGAATTTTACATCCATCACTTTTGATGAGCCTTGAAACTCAATTTGCAAAATTTTCCATGCCTGTTTGGAAGTGATAGTCACTGAGATTCTTGAGAAAACGATCCCATACATTACTTATTAAATGAAGAATAGAGCTTTGGAGTCCTTCCTTCAATTTTCCTTCAAGCAATTTTCATTATTTGGATCAGTAAACCCATTCTCTACTACGTCCCATAGGTTTTGATACTTAAATAGAGTCTTCATTTTGATACTCTAAAACTTATAACTCTCTCCTTTGAAAATGGGGATGGCAGGGTGTTGAACATTTAGTAAATTTTCATTTAAAGCCATGTTGTTTCCCTTTTTATCTCTCTCATTAGGCCTAGTTGAATTTAAACTTGGCTCAAATACCACTTGTTAAAAATCGAGAAAGCCCGCTTAAAATCTGGAGAAAATATACATAAGCCAAATAAGTGAATAGATTTATGAATTTGGACACCACTTCTAACCCCAAATCTTAAAGCCTTGGGTTTATGGGTCCATTCCATAAATAGATTTATTTATCTTGTATCTTTTTAATGTGAGACTTTTTCACTTTACATACTCATGATGGCAACAACCACAAGAATACACCGATACCACTATCTTCATACTGACATCCCTTTTGAACTAGCAGTTTTGATACCATAATTGTTGAGAATTTGAAGTAGCAGAGTTATTAAATAAAGGAATATAATAAAGAATAGAAGATAAAAAAAATTGTAAAAAATGAAAGTTACGTCTTCATTCTTATTCCAGAATTGAAGGTGCTTATTAAAGGCTTACAAGTAAACTAAACAGCTAAGAAATCTCAACTAACCTCAAATTTTATTATCACTAACATCATAATAATTCTATGAACTTAAAAACAAGTAAATTTAGGAGCAAGAATCTATAGCTAAAACAAATATCAAAGACTAAGTTAAATTTGGACAATTTTTGAATCAACCTTTAACAAATGTCAAGTAGAAAGCATTATTGCTTGCTATACCATATTACTTCTAAAAGTTATAGTGATTATTCTGCTAAATATTTTCTTGGTTTATGTGATAAGGTATTAGTGAATAATATTAAAATATTTGTGATTTTTATATTTCAAAAGTTAATACTTATGTTCTCTGATTTGTATGCATGTTATGCAAGAAGCATAATTGTTTTTGGTATGTTACACTTAAGATCTACTTGAAATTTATGATTTATCATCTTGAGTGGCCTTTTCGCATTAGTGAAAAAGTTAAATGACTTATGTGGGGCTTGCCTCTAGCTTATTTAACTTTGTTGTTAGCTTTGGTTTGCTTTTCTTGTTGTTGGAAGACCTTGTGCATTAGGACCTTGTTATTTTTTATCCATTGATGGCAGAATATGTGATTTCAATTAAATTTTGATACCCAAGTATACGTAGTCTTGTTATAGTATAGTTTGATGAGTCCAACTATAGTATCCACAAGGAGTGTTTTTTTCACAAGTTCAATTAGGTAATGTCTAAGCCAAAGTCCAATAGCAAAGGTAGAATAAATGATGGATCAATTTTAAGAAAAGAATTACCAAATAAAGATTAAATATAAATTAAAACACCAAGGCTTTGGAAATTGATATTTTAGGATAATGATAGTAAACTAGATCCCTTATATTAACTCAATTGAGATTAACTAAAGAGTTATCCTAATAGGAAGATAAAAATCATTTGATGTACGAAAAATATATTTTCTTCAAAAAATTAATATTTGATTAAAATAATGCCTTTAAACTAATTGGTAAAAACATATAAGAAAAATATTTAAGACATTTAATATTCAAAGTATTTTTTGTACCATTTATCTATAATGAATCAAAAAGAGTTTTTCCAAGCATTTAATGTGCCAAATGTCTATATAAAAATAAAATAGTTTAAATGCTTAAAAATATTTTTCAAAACATGACTATGCAATTAATCAAAAGAACTTTAACATGAAAATCAAAGATGGCATCTACAGAACATACCATACATCTTTCGTATCAATCTCCTAGCCTTAACTAGTACTTTAAAAAGACATGGAGATGAAAGAATAAAATTTTATTACAAGTTAATTCTATTACATTTATTACCTTCCTAGAATACAAAATAGTCCTTTTATTTATGGGTAAACATAAGAGCTAAATGTCAAAGTAGGTAGTTGTAATATTTGACAATTAAGTTGAAAACTTTGACAATTGAAATTGAAATATTCTAGCCGTCACAAAAAATTTCATGAATGCCTTAAAGATCAATGATTCTCTTCTATAAAAAACATAAAAGTTGTATATATTTTACTCATCTTCTAAATGCCACTTGTTTCAGCTCAATCCAAAATTTTTATCAAAAGATATAGACAAAATACTAAAGCATGGTCGGGTTAGATTGGAACAACAACTAGGCTTAATTGATGGCTTCAAAAATAAAATTTAGAGTTTGAATTGATGGTTGAACCAAACATAAAATTTTAGACCAATGAGTTAGCTTTCTAATAAATCAAGTTCCACTTCAATAGGTCTCTTAAATCAAAAGTTATGGCCTTTTTACGTTCACTGTATTAAAATAAAAATTAACTAAAATTACAAACAAAGTAAATTTTACATCAAACACTAGAAATATGCATAAATGGAGAGAGTTAATTATACTTTAAAGTGTAAAATAATGAATTTAAACCTTAGTACACATACACTTTTATATACTCACGACCCCTCCCCCCCAACTTATTGCTAGTCCCTTAATAATACAAAAAGTTAACATTTATTAATGAATTGAAACAAGAACTCACTTATAAGATATTTATTATTTCACTTCTTTTTGATATTTCTAAATAAATAAACTCTCAATCATAAGTATCAAGTGTAGCCACAAATCCCTCAAACAAGAAATTTATAAATCTTCTTTTGTACATAAAGTAACACATAAATTATGGGATTTAATTGAAAAAGAGAACAAAATTCATTCTTATTATTTCACAAAAATTAATATTTTTTGGACAATTTTATTTAATAACTATATACAATAATCATAATCTAATTCCTCGATCAATGACACCCAAAGTAGTTGATATTAGGGCATTAGGTTTTAAGATGCCCATTCGAACCTCTTTAGGAAATGATTTTAAACTTAAATAAATTCATAACCTAATTCATCAGCTAATGACTCTCAGACCAGTTGGCCTTAGGGTATTAGGTGTTAAGATACCCCTACGAGCCTCTTTAAGAGATGAACAATTATTTATTTATGATATTTTTTCTTTTATCTTTTATCTTTTTTTAGTGTTTAGATGCAACTTTAATGAAATCGTGAAAACAAATATTGTCAAATTCTCAACTTGCAACCCACAATCATGTATTAAAGTGTGTGTGTGATAAAAATAATTTATAAAATTCTTACTCAATAGATCTATAAACACAACCATTTAATCAATGACTATACGAGAGTTCACATATTTGAATAATCCAAATAGAAGCAAATAATAAAAACTTTCTATAAATTCCAAAAATCAAGGACAAATGATAACAAAAACACACAAAAACTATTCACTTGAAAAATGACACTATTAAGATGCATCTTAAGGATTAAAAGAAGAAAAAAAATCATTTACTCAGCCATCTTTACAAAAATTAAACACTGTTAGTGAATCTTCTCACTCTTTTTTTTTTAACACATACAAAAATAATACATAGAAAACACAATATGTAATATCAACTATCCCTCCCCCCAACCAATATAAGACATTGTCCTCAATGTTTAAATACAGAAAGGTAAAGTATAAAAGGTATCACCTGAGTTAGTTCTTACTGAAAAGATAAACCTGCAATACACATTCTCTTACAAGGGTTAATGATCAATATTTAATAAATATTCTAGTTCATTTATTTATTTACAAAAGAAAAACAAATATGTTTTTAATCAAACCATAAAAACTTATAGTCAGAATGCAAATCTAGCTTATGCTTTTTGGTTTCTTCACCAAACTAATTTATCTGAGCAGTTATCAGATTAGGCTTGTAGATAAAGCTTTCTAATTTGTCAATCAACTGATCAGGAGTTGAAGTAGTGACTAGGATTCATCGCGTCGAGTGTGAGATAAGACGTTGTTCCACAGCTTTATCAAGAAAAGATAATAAGTCATCAAAAAAATTATTAACATTTAACAGACCTATAGGTTTTAGGTGAATATTCAGTTGGGTCCAAGAAGCAATTTGAAAAAGTTCTTCCAAAGTATCAAAACCACCTGGAAGGTATATAAAACATCAGAATTACATATTATTTTGGCAATGCATTTGTGCATAGAGGCTACCTAAAGCTTCTTTCTAATTGTTATTCCTGTAATTCTTTCCTCAGTTAAAGATATAGGAATAACACCTAGAACTTTATTGCCACCTATAAATGCAGCTGAGGACACACACACCATTAACCCAAGGCTACCTCTTTCATAGACTAAATGACTTCTTCTCTTAGCTAATACCCTTCTTAAATTGCTTGCTACATTAACAAACATTGTATCTTTTCCAAAACTAAACCCATAAAAGACACATGAACTATGAATCTAACGAACTGAGATATTTTTTATTTTTATATTAGGCTTAATTTTGAAAGTGAAGAGAGTGATTATGCATATTTATGGAGGAAAAGAAAAACAACTTAATGACATATATATAGGTAGCCTGACTAAAATGACAACTGGTTTGAAAATAAGTAGTAAAAATTCAAAAAGTAAATAGTAAACACACATAAAAGTCAAAAAAATACTGTATAAATAAAAATAAAAGTAACACACTTATTTACTGATAGTTATGATTATGGCTCACATCTTCCTCAGGTTTTACGTCCAGTAATGGCTTGAACGCCCTCTATAGGTTGGGGATAGGCTTCCCATTTAATTTTCTTAAAAACTGACAAACAGGGTCGTTTATAGTCAGATTCCCAAGACTATATCATTCATGCTCATCCAAAAGTAAATTCCATAACTTGAGAAGTTGTCCTTGCACGTATCCACAAGAATGTGTCTTAAGAGTCAATAGAATGTCATTTAAAGACTCTTTACTCAGTCCGTCCTTAATGAATCTAATTTTATCTCCTCGATTCATAGAAAGAAAACCCAAAGAACGACATTGCGAGTCACAAGTCCATCGTGCACATTTATGACAAACTCCTAATCTTTTTACTCTGCGCTTGTTAGCATAAGAACTCTTACCTAAACCAGGCATGTGAGGAATAAAAGAATCAGAAGATTCTCTACCTAATCAAACTTTTTCTTCGATTAACCATCTTACATCTTGAGGTATACCATTATCCATGAGTACCTTTAATCTTGTCATCCTAGTTTTGTAAATTTTTGTCAAACTTTTTACAGGAAGAGAAGGAAAACATTTTTACAGTTTTGAAATAATTTCATCCATTTTTTTTGAAAAAAAGAAGAAGAAAGCAAAGATTTTTTTTTCATAAATAGTTCAGCTATTTTAGGAGAACTGAAAACCGACTTAAAATATCATGGAGTACCGTTATCCGTCACTTAATCAGGAAAAACAAAAATAAAACAAAAACAAAGGCAAAGATTAGAAACTACCCTGCAAAAATAATACAAAAATATTAGAAAAAGAAGAGAAATTAAAAACTAACTTGTAGAACAATTTTTCTTATAACAAGGATAAAAAAGATAAACAATTTCTTCCTGTGAGTCTTTGTTTTCTAAAAATGGTTTGAATCTTTGTCCGTTTACTTTAAAAACATTACCATTTCTAGGATTCTCAATATCAACAGCTCCAAAAGGGTACACGTATTTTACAATGAATGGATCGCTCCATCTAGATTTCAATTTTTCTGGAAATAAATAAAGTCTAGAATTATAAAATAAAACTTTTTGACCAACCTCAATTATTTTTCTTGAAATCATTTTATCAGGCCAAGCCTTAGTTTTAGCCTTTTGAATTTTTGCATGCTCATATGCTTCATTTCTCAATTCTTCTAACTCATTTAATTGTAATTTGCGTAATTTACAAGCATCATCAAAGTTTAAGTTGAAAGCTTTGATAGCCCAGTAGGCTTTATGCTCAATTTTCACTAGTAAATGACAAGGTTTTCCATAAATTAACCTATAGGGAGACATACCCAATGAAGTTTTAAAAG
>JAVXUL010066615.1:0-10023 GCA_035590515.1 Trichilia minutiflora
AAACAATTTACAATTAATTACTAAAGGTATATACACAAGAAAATATAACCCTGAACCATCTGACACGTTTGGTTCTATGGCATATCTCTAACAACTACAACTCGAACAACACGTAAAAACTAAAATATGAGTGATAAATCTATTGAAATCCATATGAATGCACAATAAAACCCAAATCACAAAAATTAGCTAAAATACGAAATAAAATATGTAGACTAGTTAGGAATGACGCTACGAATCTCATGATATCATCGGTTTTTCTCGATTTTGTTCGAAAGTCGAACCCCCCTAAATTTTACAAAAGAAATCCTAGATGCACTTTTCGTTCACCTCATTTCTTTCGCCAAATTGATACTCCCGAGTAGTTAGACGTGGGCAGGTGAAAAGAAATAAAAAATGTGTCAAAGATTTGGGTGGGAGGTGAAGAGAGTTGAGAGAATGTGAATGGGAGAGAAAAACAGAGGGAAAGGAGAAAAACGAGAAAAATTGGGGCTCGGTCCCTTTTTATAAACTTGAAGGTGAAATTATCATTTTGTCCTTAAGTTTTCTAAAGGAGAAACTTCTAGAAGAGGGAAAAATCGTCATTTCATACTGATTCGATCGAACAAATTATAATTCGTCCGAATGAACTGCCCCCTTCGATCGAATGAATTGCAGTTCGTCCAAACGAACTACCCCCTTCGATGTTCCAAGAAGTCAGGGGACTTCCAATTTGTCGGTCGAATGAATCTTTTTTCGTTTGAAGGAGCCAACACTTCGACTGAACGAATAATTTATTCAATCGAACAAAGTCTCATTCAGTCGAACGAATAAATTGCCATAAATTTTTCAAGGAGTCACCAAAATATTGGTCAAATGAATCACCCATTCGGTTGATCGAACCCATCAAAAATAGAAAAAATTTAACTTGAGTTCTCCCTGATTTAAAAAATATCATTGGGATCCCATTCAAAATAAAGTTGAGGTCCCTGATTTCACGACCTCAAAACTCTATCTTAATAAACTCAAATCCCCAAAATAAATATGAAACCGTATTGACATATTAACGGTGTATGAAATGGGGACAAATGCATGTGCAGTAAAAAGATAAAATTATAATTATGCCCTTAGGTTATAGACACGGGGCTCATAAATCTACCCCCTTAAAAGAATTTTGTCCCCAAAATTTAACACCTTAGTAGTAAAAGAGATGGGGATGCTGACGTTGTATCTGAAGCTCGGGCTGCTAAGTTATTTCTTTAATTGCATCACTTCTCCACAAAATCTTTACCATTGGAATGGTTTTACTTCTCAGAATTCGCTCCTGACGATCAAGTACGACCACTAGTTGCACTTCACACTTCAAATTCTCTTTCAAATCAATAGGAGGCAATCCAATAACGTGAGAGCGATCGAGAATGTACTTCTTCAACATGGATACATGAAAGACATCATGTATCCTCTGTATCTCTGATGATAACTCCAATATGTATGCTATTGGACCAATTTTCTTGATGATTCTGAAAGGTCCAATATACCTTGGATGAAGCTTTCCTTTATTTTGAAATCTAATCACTCCTTTCCAGGGTGAAACCTTCAGAAACACTTGCTCACCCACAGCAAACTCTAGATCCCTTCTTCTATTATTCGAATACGATTTCTATCTGTCCTGAACTGTCTTCAATCTGTCTCGGATAATCTTCACTTTCTCAGTGGTGGCTTTAATTAACTTCACTATGTCTAATTTTCTTTCACCTACTTCATCTCAATATAAGGGTGTCCTACACTTTCTTTCATACAGAGCTTCGTATGGTGCCATGCCTATGCTAGACTGATAGCTATTATTGTAGACAAACTCAGCTAAGGGCAGATATTGATCCCATCTTTCTTGAAACTCTATCACACACCCTCTCAGCATATCTTCTAATATTTGGATGGTTCTCTCTGATTGTATATCTGTTTGAGGGTGAAAAGCTGAGCTGAAATTCAACCTTGTACTCATAGCTTTCTGAAGACTAGGTCAGAATCGAGATATAAAATGAGGATCTCGATCTAACACAATTGTCACAGGTACACCATATAACTTTACAATCTCTATCAATACAGTTTTGCTAGTTTCTCAACTGAATACTTAGTTCTGATGGGCAAAAAGTGTGCAGACTTAGTTAACTTGTCCATAATAATCTATATTGCATCAGTCTAGTTTGGATACATGGCAATCCTACCACGAAATCCATGATGATATGTTCCCACTTTCATTCTAGTATGGGTAACGGTTGAAGTGTTTCTACTAGTTTCTGGTGTTCAACTTTAACTTGCTGACAGGTCATACACTTTGTAACAAATTCTAGGATGTCCTTCTTTATTCCACTCTCTTTGATAGTTCTATATATTTTTATACTACCGGGATGCATTACAAAAGCTAAATAGTGATTTTCTTCCATGATGGCCTTTTTTCATTCATCATCTGAAGGTACACATACCCTACCTATTAATGTTAAAATCCTATCCTGAGATATGTAAAAGTCTTCAGCATTACCATCCTTAATTCCCTGACAAGTTAGCTAATATTTATTCCCGTAGAGTTGGTCTCACAATAAAATTAGCTAATATCGAGCCATCTTGACCGTATTTGAATGTCACTCAAAGACTCTTCAATTTCAGTAATAATGGAAAGTATGCTGACTGAACATACGCCACTGTCACTCAAGACTTTCTGCTTAAGGCGTCGACCACCACATTGGATGGTAGTCAATTACCAAATCATAATCCTTAATCAGTTCAAGCCATCTTCTCTGTCTCAGGTTTAGTTTCTTTTGATTGAGCAAATACTTCAGACTCTGATAGTTAGTAAAAATCTGACACCTCTCTCCATACAAGTAATGTTTTTAAATCTTCAAGGCAAAGACTACTGCAGCCAACTCTAAATCATAGGTTGGGTAATTCTCCTCATGCTTCTTGAGCTGTCTGGAAGTATAGACAATTATCTTCCCATTTTACATTAAAACACAACCTAACCCTTTCCTGGAGTTATCATTGAATACTGCATATCCCTCTTCAAGAATAAGTAGTGTTAACACAGGAGCTGAGGTGAGACAGTTCTTTAACTTCTGAAAACACTACTCACATCTCTCATCCTAATCAAACTTAACATCTTTTCTCAATAAGCATGTCAGTGGCGTAGCTATCAAAGAAAAGTTTTCAATAAATTTCCTGTAGTAACCCGTTAATCCCAAGAAACTTTTCATCTTGGTAACAGTCTTCGATCTCTCCCACTGCACAATAGCTTCTACTTTGTGAGGATCAACAAAAATTTCTTCCTTTAAGACTACATGTCTCAAGAATACCACTTTTTGAAGTCAAGACTCACATTTTAAAAACTTCGTGTATAATTTTCTCTCTCTCAGTGTCTGTAGTATAATCCGCAGATGCTGAACATATTCTTTCTTGATCCTCGAGTAAACCAAAATATCATCGATGAAAACAATTACAAACTTATCGAGATAAAAATGGAATACTCGATTTATGAGATCCATGAATGCAACTGGGGTATTAGTTAACCCAAACGGTATTACAAGGAACTCATAATAACCATAGCGTGTCCAAAAGGCTGTCTTGACTACATTGCTCCCCTTAATCCGTAACTAATAATACCTTGATCTTAAATCAATCTTCAAGAACATACTCACTCTATGTAACTGGTCAAATAAATTATCGATCTTGGGAAGGGGGTACTTATTTTAGATAGTGACCCGATTTAATTATTAATGGTCGATACACAATCGCAGAGTCCCATCCTTCTTCTTAACAAACAACACCAGCGAACCCTAAGGTGAAATGAAACCTTTATCAATCAATTCTTGAAGTTGTACCTTCAACTCTTTAAGCTTAATCAGTGTCATATGGTAAGGTGACATCGAGATGGGTGTAGTTCCCAAAACTAAATCGATACTGAAATCAAATTCTTGTTCTGGCGTCATTCCTGGTAATTCATCTGAAAATATATCTAAGAATTCTCTCACTACTAAAACTTGGTCGATGGAATACCCGATGACAACACTATCAATAATATGTGCCAAATAACCTAGGTACCCTTTCCTCATTAACTTCGAAACTTCCATTGCACAAAGCAAGCTACTAGACAAAATATTCCGCTCACCTATACAGATTGTCTCTGATCCCTCGGATCCTTTAAATATCAATTGCTTAGAAAAGCAGTCAATTATCGCTCGATGTTTGGATAACCAATCCATCCCTAAAATCGCATCAGTATCCTCCATTCTCAAAGGAATTAGATTAGCTACAAGCTCGACTCTATTTACTATCACCGCATAATCTTTAAACATAGCCTTTCTCAATAATTTCTGGCCTAGCAGAGTATGAACTATTATTTCTTGATCTAGAGGTGACAATGCAGTACTAGCATGAGAAACTAAAGCAATATTAACAAAAGATCGATTAGAACCCGAATTTGTCAATACATATGTAGGTTGATTGAAAATAGTAACCATACTAGTTACTATATTTGGGTTAGCCTACGTCTGCTCCAGGTTCAAAGCAAATACCCTAGTTTGCACTCTATCTCGAGTCCTCTGAGTACCATGGGATGCCGTGGATGAGCTGCCCACTTCTAACTTTCTGCCAGTAGAAGCTGCTACCTGTTTAATTGGTGGCTGCTAGTGGTGTGAGTAATATCGACTAGTTTGACCACCTGTCTCCATTTTGCCTAACTTGGGATAGAATCTTCTTATGTATCCTGTCTCCCTACATTGGTAACATACTGAATTCCTATATGATATTGTCTGTAATGCATACACCTATCCACTCTCTGATCCTGTCTCGAGCCTTGAGTATGTCCTTGAGTTGAGGATCTAAATCTGAAAGGTCCTTGACCTTAAGAAGAATATAAAAAGATGCTCACAGGACTATTAGCAGATACACCACTAGATAAACCACTGCTACGGCTCTTCTTGGATGGAGAACCAACTTGTATACTCAAATCTCTCCTCTTTTGAAAGTGGCTCCTCGACCTTCTCTCTTTTATTAACTTCTTAGCTCGAAAGGCCATCTGAATCATTTTTTTGTACTCTTGATTCTCTGATAGTGACATCTTCTCACGAAGTTTAAAGTTTAAACCTTCTTTGAACTTGGCACACAAGCTCGTTTCATTGATAAATTCTGGCACAAATTTAACTAACTCTCTCAGTTGAGTCTCATATTTCGTCACTATCTTACCCATCTGTCTTAATAAGAGGAATTCTTGTTTCTTTTGGTTATAGTGGAAAGGATTATAGTACTGGTATTTGAATTCTTACACAAAATCATTTCAAGTCAACTGTGCTAAAGCTCTAGCTTGCACATTCACCCACTAAGTCGCTGCACTATCCTCTAAGAGTTGAACAACCACCTTTAACTTATACCTATCTTCCGGTTCCATGTCATTTACGTCACCTTCCAACTTCTTAAATCATTGATTGGCTTCTGTCGCACCTGTAGTATTTTCAAAAGGCACACTTCCCAACTGTTGAATCTCTTTTATTAACTTAGACAGTTTCGGAGTCGATCCGGATGCTTTTGTGGCTTGTGCATTCTAATATGCCATAAAGATAACCCATACCTCAGGACTCATAGGTTGAGGCATTCTCATGCCTAGTTGCTGATACTGGGGAGGAGGAGGCTCATTTTGTTCTTTAGGTTCAAGTTGAGGTAAATATGACGTAGCCTCTTCATTGTCAGGCAAAATTTCTCTCCTTGGTCTATCATGACCTCGCCTAGGTTTTGAAGATATTTTCACTACAAAAGAAGCATGGAGTTCAAATATATGCATTTAATATGGTGGTAATACTTCCTATGACTCGACTCACCTAATCTATTAGATACTTTTCAAAAATTATAAAATCATGCATAAAAATTTCAAAAATATAGTTTGAAAATCAAGTTTGGGTGTTTTCAAAACTATTTTAAAACCAAAATCTCTGATATCAATAAAATTATCACGTCGCAACCCATAGATCCCACATATGATAACCATCACAGGCTCCCCAAAATGTATTCAATCACTAGTACACACCTTATGAGCCTATAAGGCTTTTACTAAAACCTGTTTAAGATATTTCTAACTTTCTAAGACTTTTCTGACTTTACTACGACTCGAATAACGCATAAAGAGTAAAATACGAGTGATAAATCTATCAAAATTCATACGAATACACAGTAAAACTCATATTATAAAAATTGGCTAAAATATGAAATAAAATATGCAGACTAGTTAGGAATGACACTACGAACCTCGTTATATCGATGGTTTTTCTTGGTCTTGCTCGAAAGTTGAAACCCCCCAAATTTTATGTAAGAAATCCTAGACGCACTTTTTGTTCTCCTTATTTCTTTCACCAAATTGATGCTCTCGGGTAGGTAGACGTGAGGAAAGTGATTAATAGGCGAAAAGAAATCAAAAATACGGCAAAGATTTGGGTGGGAGATGAAGAGAGTTGAGAGAACGTGAATGGGAGAGAAAAAGGGGCTCAGTCCCCTTTTTATAAACGTGAAGGTAAAATTATCATTTTGCTCTTAAGTTTTCTAAAGGAGAAGCTTCTAAAAGAGGGCAAAATCATCATTTTATGTCGATTCGATCGAATGAATTGCAGTTCATCTGAATGAACTGCCCCTTTTCGATCTAGCGAATTGAAGTTTGGTCGAATGAATCCTTTGACGTCCCAAGAAGTCAAGGGAATTCTAATTTATCAGTTGAACGAATCCTTCTTTTTTTGAATGAACCAATACTTCGATTGAACAAATAACTTATTCAATCAAACGAAGTTTCATTCGGTCGAACGAATTACCCTATTTGTTCGAACGAATAAATTACCATAAATTTTTTAGGCATTCACCAAAATATCGATCGAATGAATCACCCATTCGGGCGACTGAACCCACCAAAAATAGAAAAAATTTAACTTGAGTCCTCCCTGATTTGGAAAATATCATTGGGATCCTTGCGTTCACGACATCAAAACTCTATCTTAATAAACTAAAATCCCCAAAATAAATATGAAACCGTGTTGACATATTTACGGTGTGTGAAATGGGGACAAATCCATGTGCAGTAAAAGGGTAAAATTATAGTTATACCCTTAGGTTATAGACACAGGGCTCACATCTAATGTGTTCTTGGTTCTTTTACTTGTGTTATGACACTTGTATTATTACATAATATCAGATAAACTATAATAGAAATTACATCTAGTTCAAACATAAACTTTTATATCCAAATGTTGAAAATCTTTCAAATTTAGTATTTAGATCCTAGGGACTGAATAAAGAAAATCTATGACTAATTGACAGTTATAGAATCTGGTTTTATATGCTGTAATTTGACAGTTTTTTGCTTTCTTAATTTAGTTTTTCTTTCCTTTATTAGATCAGAAAAATAGGCTGAATATAGTTATTGTACCAATATATATGTAGCACTCTTGTATCCTTTTTAAAATAAGAAAGAATAAAACTTTCATGGTATTAGAGTTAGGTTCTAAATTCCGTTTCTCTTCTTTTCCAGAAATCAGATTTTCCTTCCTTCAGACCAGATCTTCTCATTCTCCAAAAACCAATTCTGACCTTTTTCAGTTTCTGTCTTTTCAGTTTTTAGTTTCCTTCTCCAATTTTTTTAGAAAATGGCTATGGAAAAAGATTCTTCCCATCCAAAGTCACATAATTCCCAGTCCCTGCTACAAATAGCCATGAGAGAACTAAAAGTGCATCTCTTCTTATCACACGACACAAACTCAACGGACATAACTTCCTCTAATGGTCCCAATTTGTGATGATGTTTATTGTGCGAGAGGAAAAGATGAATATCTCACTGGAGAAGTTGTCATTTCAGAGAAAAATGATCCATTGTTCAAGATATGAAAAACTGAGAATCACTCAGTGATGTTATGGTTGATAAATTCCATGAATAATAAGATAGGTGAGACTTTACATATTCAAGTTCTGAAAAAATCTCAGAACTTTTTGAGATTGAAGCCAAGCTATATGATCTCTAACAAGAAGATCTTACTGTTACTCAATATTTGAACACCCTTCCTTGCTATTGGCAACATCTTGACATGTTTGAAATCGACACTTGGAAGTGTCTCAAAGACACAGCCTTAGACAGGAAAATTGTGGAGCAAAAATGAACCTTCAAATTCCTTCTTGGTTTCAACAAAAACCTAGATGAAGTTCGAGGTAGAGTGATAGGAACAAGCCTCTACCAAGTATTTGAGAAGTTTTTTCTAAAGTTTGGTATGAAGAAAGTAGAAAGAAGATTATAATGAGATCCAAAAATTTCACTTCAATCCTTGAAGGATTTGCCCTTGCAATATGAGATCCACCACCAAACAGGAATGAAAATTGACAAAGGAAAGGAAGACTTTGGTATAATCACTATCACAAACTTGGACATCTCAAGGAAACTTGTTGAAAAATTCATGGCAAACCTGCTGATTGAAAAGTATTAAAATCGACCAACGACAAAGAAAGTCGTGCTAATATTACAGCATCCTCAGATGATAAAATAACCTTAACTGAATCAAGTCCCTTCACCAAAGAGCAACTGAAAGTTTTATAAAAAATTTTCAACCAAAATATTATCTTTCAGTCTCAATCTGACACCTTTGCATCTAGAACTAGTATGTTAGCACAGAAAGGTAATTTCTCATTGGCTCTTATGATTGACAAATGGCATACAAAATCGTGGATTATTAACTCTAGAGTATCAGATCACATGACAAGAGATGCAAGAGTATTTTATAAATATAGTTTATTTAATGACAACTTTATAGTTTGAATTGCTGATTGTTCATTATCCAAAGTTGAGAGAATTAGTTCAGTTAAGATTATTAGGGATCTGACTTTAAATTCTATTCTCCATGTTCCTAGTTTGGACTATAATTTACTTTTCATTAATAAATTGACTCATAATTTGAATTGTGTAACTAAGTTTTTTTCAAACTTGTGTAAATTATAGGCATTGAATTCGGGAAAGATGATTGATAGTGCTGATATATGCTCAGGACTTTATCTCCTCAAGGAGCATACTCCTCAAAGAAAACAAGCTCAAACCGCAAGTTGTGTCTCTTTTAAAAGTTAGTTTATTTTAAATTTTTGCTTCAATAAAGATAGTGAAATTATACTATGGCACTATCATCTTGGTCATCCTAATTTTATGTATTTAGAAAAACTTTTTCCTTCAAAGTTTATCAATAAAAATGCAAAATATTTAAATGTAAAATTTGTGAATTCTCCAAGCATACTCATATTTAAATGTAAAATTTGTGAATTCTCCAAGCATACTCATAATACCTATCCGAGTATTTCATACAAACCATCTTGTCTATTTGTCATGATTCATAATGATATGTGGGATCCCTCAAGGATGAAAAATATAACAGAAACTCGATGGTTCATATTATTTGTTCATGATCACACTAGGTTGACTTGGATATTCCTCATGAAAAAAATCAGAAATAGGTCAAATTTTCTAAAATTTCAATACTATGATACAAACTCAATTCCATACCAAGATTCAGGTCTTAAAATTGACAATGCCAAGGAGTTCTTTAGATTCATTCTAGGTTCTTATCTTATAGAACAAGATATAGTTCACTTTAGTTCTTATATTGATACTCTCCAACAAAACAGGGTAGCAGAAAGAAAAAACAGATATTTACTTGAAGTAGCCTGATCTCTCATGTTTTTCACATATGTTCTAAAATCTTTTTGAGGAGAAGTGGTATTTACATTTGCATATCTTATCAATAAAATTCCATCTAAAGTTTTTAAATTTTAAACTCCCTATAAAGTTCTCCTTTAACATTTTTCACATACTAAAATCATCACAATATTGATGTCTTTATGTATTTTTGATGATGGAATCTTGTGATGATTTTATTATTTACTTATATGTTTTTGATAATGCCAAAATAAATAAGTTAAATTATGCCTCGTATTTGAATCTAAGTTGATTTATTTGATAAACGAGCATATACAATAATCACTTGGTCT
>JAVXUL010066626.1:0-10023 GCA_035590515.1 Trichilia minutiflora
CCTAAGGTATTGTCACTTGATTCCACTTGGTTTTCATGATTTTAACCTAGGGTTTTTGGCATGAAAAACTTACATTCTAGCATGCAATAGGCCATAGAACCTTCACTACCCACTCCTGATCTTCTACCAGCAGAAGCTGTAGCTTGTTTAATGGGTGGCTGATGTTGGAGTATAGGATATTAACTTGTCTGGTTACCCATTTTTGCTCTTCCTCTATTGGGACAATATCTCCTTATATGACCTATCTCTCCATAATGGTGACATATAAATTATGGTGGATATAGGCCTGCATGATATTGCCTGCAGTTAACATACTTATCCATTCTCTGACTTTGCCTCTATCCTTAAGTCTGTCCCTAAGCTGACGACCTAAATCTCGAGGGTTCCTGACTTTGACGAGAATGTGAAGAATTGCTTGCAAGATTAGTAGCAGAGGCACCATTGGATGAACCACTGCTACGACTCTTCTTGGATGGTGAACCGACCTGCATACTCAAATATTTTCTCTTCAGAAACTGACTCTGAGATCTTCTCTCTCCCACTAACTTCTCAGCCCGAAGTGCCATCTGAATTATTTTCTTATATCCCTAATTTCCTGACAGTGACATCTTCTCACGTATCTCAAAGTTTAATCCCTCCTCGAACTTGGCGCAGAGACTGTCTTCATTAGCAAATTCTGATACAAATTCAACCAACTCTCTCAATTGAGTCTCGTACTCTGTCACTGTTTTAGCCATTTATTTAAGTCGGAAGAATTTCTGCTTCTTTTGGTTACAGTGAAAGGGATTGAAGTACTGATCTTGAAACTCTTGTATAAAATTGTCCTAAGTCAATTGGGTTGGAGCTCTTGCTTGTACATTTGCCCACAAGTAGCTGCACTTCCTTCTAACAATCAGACAGTCACTTTTAATTTGTACCTATCCTCAAGCTCCATGTCATTCAAGTCCCCTTCCAATTTCTTAAACCATCAGTTAGCTAAGGTTGCATTTGTAGTACCTTCAAATGCAACACTTCCCAATTATCGAACTTCTTTAATCAGCTTAGATAATTTTGGAGCTGACCCGGATGCTTTTATAACTTGAGCATTCCATTAAGCCATAAAGATAGCCCATGCCTTAAGAGTCATAGACGGAAGCATTCCTAAGCCCGATTGCTAGTATTGAGGTAGAGGAGGTTCGAGTTGTTCCTCAGGTTCGTGTTGAGGCATATACGAAATAGCCTCTTCTTCGACATCAGTTATGATCTCTCTTTGTGGTCTACCTCGACCTCGTCTAAGTCTCGATGACATTATACTATAAAAAGAATACGGGGTTCAATCACAAGTATTTAACATAGTGGTAATACTTTCTATAACTCTACTCACTTAGTCCACTGAAAAATTTTCAAAAATGATAAAGTCATTTATAAAATTTTAAACTATAGTTTGAAAAACAAGTTCGGGTGTTTTCAAAATTATTTTAAAATCAAATGCTCTGATATTAATAAAATTATCATGCCTTAGCCCGTGAGTTCCACATGTGACAACCGTCACAGACTCCCAAGATGTATTCAATCACCAAGAATACACCCTAAGAACCTGTAATGCCTTTACAATACATATTTTAAAATTTACACATTTAAAATACTTTCAAATATCCATCCTCATCACCCGAACTTCTCAAAGTGTATCAACAAACCACAAATACTTCTATGTAAATATTTCAATCATCTTTATAAATCATTCAGTAAAGTATTTAAATATCAAAATTCAAATAGACAGATATAGAATCAAAGCGATTTACATATCTGTTTTCAATACAAAGAAGAAAAATATAGGTTTAAATTAAAATATAGCTCTAGTGGACTAGAAACACTACTAGGTGAGTCAAATTCCGAAGTATACCTGAAAACCTTAAAAATTCAGAAGAATCACCATCAATGAGCGTGCTTAGCTAACTTCTAAACTTGAAATTGAAAAACGAGGGGGAATGGTGATGATTACCCTAGCCTTGAGCGTCTCGAGATCGTTAGTGGATTTTGTGTGCAAGAGAAAGCAATGATGATTTATAAAAGTTTTATTTTGATTGTAAGGAGTAAAATATGCTTAGTTTCTTACAAAACAGGCCCACCACTGACGTTCGCCTCGAGTTAGCTATGTGATGACATCTGTGACTATCCCGACGAGATTCACAGATGATTTAATCATGCCATACCATCACGATAACATAGTCTATACACCATCCCCACCTGTGAATCCTCCACTCACCTAAGCGACCTTTCTCTTAGGCCAACCTTAGGCTACAACTTATAGCTACAGTGAATAAACCCAGCCCTCAAGGCTATTATCACCAACAAGTATATCAACATCCGTATATTTCACAATTATTACAATAATCATCTCATCAATCACAGTTTCATCATATCATAAAATCTTATACAAATGAATGTCAAATCATTATTGGCCTCCGGCCATAAGATTTATAAACATATTCATTTCAAACTATAAATACCCACATATAAACAAGTATGCATAAAACAGAGGTAATATACATAAAAGATTAACGTTTATCAAACATTTACATATAATTTTAAAATATCAAAAGATATTTTAAAATGATAAAGAAAACATAAAAGGTTTACTCACTACTTAGGGACGGTACACACTCTCTATTTTCTCTTGTTTCTCGGTATCTCAAGTGGGTTCCTTACACGCGTATCGTTGCCTAAACACATATATTCAAAACATATAAATACTCAATTCTAAAATATGAATAAGACTCGTATGCGTGTAATGCATTCTACTCGGGGTTCTTAAAATTGGTTAATAAGCGAATTCGACTAAATCCTCGATATTCATCCAATTATCAATTCTCTATCACTACGAACCCACATTATAGCTAAACTAGCGCATTTTAATTTGATTTTATAATTTCAACAAGTAGACCCCATTTATTCATCAAAACAGTAACCTGGTTATTATTCATACCTAACCAACTTTTTTAAATTCTCATTTTTAACTACCTAACAATTTACCCAACCTCACAATAACCTAACTAACGTGTAAAAACCCAAATATATGCGATAAAAATGGTGAAAACCCTTCGGATGAACAGTAAAATATATATGCCTAAAAATTGATAAAACATGAAATGAAAGGCATAGACATGTTAGAAATGATGTTATTTACCCGTGGTATCATTGCTTTGCTTCAATTTCGCTTAGAAGTCAAAACCCCCCAATTGAGCCCGAAACCCTAGCTTGCTTCTTTTGTGATTTCCTTGGTTTTTTCGATAAATTGATGCTCGTAGGGAGTTAGAAATACAAAATATGGGTGAAGGATGGTGAGAGATAAAAAATGTAGCAAGATTTGGGGTGAGATTTAGAGAGAGTAAAGGAGAGAACGTGAGAGAGATTGAGGAGAAGAGGAGGAAGAAGGAAAAGAGAAGAAAACCATGAGAAATGGGGCCTCAGTCCCCTATTTATAGAAAAAGAATAAAATTACCATTTTACCCTTAAGAAATATAAAGGAGAAGCTTCTAAAAGAGGGCAAAAATTATCATTTTGTAGTCGTTTGATCGAACGAATCGGAGTTCATTCAAATGAACTACCTACTTCATTCGAACGAATTAAGGTTCGTTATAACGAATCCTTTGATGCTTTTAAAAGTCAAGGAACTTTTATTTTGCCATTCGAACGAATCCTACCTCGTTCAAACGAAGGCCAATTTGATCGAATAAATCACCCTATTCGTTCGAATGAATCCGAGGCTAAATATTTTTCAGGCAGTCCTCAAAATGTCGATCAAACGAATCACTCTATTTAGTCGATATTTCACTCGAATCCTCCCCAAATTTAAAAAATATCATTATGTTGAGGTCCCTATATTTACGACTTCAAAACTCTATCTTAAGTAACTCAGATCCTCAAAATAATTATACAGCCACGATAGCATGTCAATTATATTCAATACGAGCACAATTACATGTACAGTAAAAATATAAAATTATGAATATGTCCTTAGAATTTAGGCATGAGGCTCACATATACACTTAGGGTTTAAGGAAATTTTTACCCAGCCAAGCTTTATCCTCCAAGCTTAAAGTCTCCCTGAAGCCTCCAAGAGTATCCATACACTAGTTTGAAGATGATGGAGGTGATGGTAAAGTGTGGAGACATGATTTGTTCACAAAACCCTTTTGCAAAACCTTTTTACAACTATGGCTAATATATTAACATATATACACATAGTACGTATGAAGAAAATTGAACACAATAGGAAAACCATTTTTCTCTTTGTTCTCTTCCTTTTCTTTCTTTTGAAAACAATTTTCAAATACTAAATCCTTGCTTTGCCGTGAACTCCCTCTTATTTCTTCTTTGTTTTGTTCCTTTTTTTTGTTTCAAAAATGAATTCCAATCCCTTTCATTCATGCATCCACCGTCCATATATGTATAAAATTAATAAATATTTTAATGCAAATGGATTTGAATCCATTTTGGTGGAAAATAGGTGGCATGCATTCAATATATGTCAAATGAACCAAAACAAATTGAAGCATTTCATTGGCCAATGATAATGATATTATCCAAATACTAATATTAATATTAATATAACAAATTATAATAATATAATTAAATAAAATAATTTTATATATATATATATATATGTGTGTGTGTGTGTGTGTGTGTGTGTGTGTGTGTGTGTGTGTGTGTGTGTGTGTGTATGTATATAATAGAAATAAATTTTTACCATTTATTATGAATTACATTAATTAAGAATAAATAAAATTTTCTTGACCATTGGATCAAAAGCAATGATTAAGAACATATATGATGATGATATTTGGCAAACTACCATGGTGCCATGTGTTATCCAAGTATTTATTTAATTAAATAACCATTATTTAATTTTTAATAAATAAAAACTTTATTTATCAATAAATGAATACTTAGCAAAGTATTTAATAAATAAATAATTTTATTTATTAATTGATATATCAAAATATATTATTTCAAGTCTCCATTAATACCATTTTATTTTTCGAATCAACGGGTGTTAGCTCATTATTGTCGAAAAACTATATTCTTTACTATAAATAATAACATTGTTTATCGATCAACTTATCAGAGTAATATTATTTTCATCAATATGAAATATCATTAACTAATTTAATAATATTATTTTGTCCATCATCAACTATTAGTTATTGTGTGTGATCCCTTGAGTTACCGTGAACTAGACATGAGTCTATATAAACCCATTCGCATCACTTTTATATAATCCATTATAACTGAAGTTCTCAATAATCATAAGTGTCATCTAGCAAGATATCATGACCCCTAGAACACAAAGAATATAATTCAGATGAACCTATATAGTCGTACTTTCATGTAGTAAGGCCCCTCTGCTATTGACTCTTGATCAAATGCAGGTCATGGTATAGTCAAACCCCTAACTTGATTATAAGATCAGAACCTCAATCATAAATAGGATCCACGTATCCAAAAACTTTATTTTAAAATTCGTGTACATTGATCAGAGATTTAATACTTGTAGATGACAGTTCTATCTAGGATCTCAAGCTTAAATACCTGAGCTAGAAGATTCCATCTTGACCATCACCTGTTCTCATACAATAAGAACACATTGTCATCAAACTTTTTCACTAGACGTGGCTATCCCAGTGTAATATACACAAGTGAACGATGTGCCTTACTGCAGATTGCAATCATGATATCTCAGGTCTAAGGACTAATGGTTCACTAGTACGACTGTGCAATGAATTATTGACTATAGATATTCATCTATGTGATTGATTGCGTTTGGTCATGTTCAATATCACTTTCTTAAATGTGATATCCATGTTTATACTCTTGTGACATGAGACTAGTCACCCAACTATTAGTATTGAATACTAATCATTGGTAGCAACAAAACATGCTGATTATGCAATGTCATTATCCCTGATAGCATTACCTCAATCGAAAATCGATTTTGAATGTATTTAAATCAAAGATTTTATTCTTATATCTATAACACATTATAGATAGAATCTCGACACATAATACACATAGAGATATATCTCGCATCAATAAAGAAAATGAAATAAATAGCAACTAAACATAATGCAAGATATAAAAAATACCATTTTATTAATTGTAAATATTTTTACAAATAATTACAAAAAGTATATACAAAGAAATAATGATCCTAAGTTATATGACACGATTGGTTCTAAGACATATCTCTAATAGGTACAATAACCTCTTCTCGACTTATTGTAGATATAAAGGTCTACTAGAGATTTTAATGAGTTTATTTATATATTTAGATTATGAGAATTATGTTTTATTGTATTTGAAAGTAATTTTATTAATTTTAAATTTTAGATGTTTATAGAAGATTTAATATTGGATGCTTTATAAATCTTAAGTATTTTTGGTATAGTTTTAATAGGGTTTGGAAGTATTGAAGAAGAACTTTGATTTGTATCTAATATGTTGATGATTTATTTTATTTTAATGTGTTTTTGAAATATAAATTATACTGGATTGAAAAGTAACGATTAATTTGAATTATTTTAGAGATATATGTTTTGCCAGTACGAATAATTGATTTGAAAATCAAATGATTTGGTTTAAAATTAATTTTGATGATTAATTATCAGGTATCATAGATGTCTTATAAGTTTTTAGACTATATTTTGGGCATATAGATTATATTTTAAGAGCTTGTGATAGTTGTTACATGTGGGTTATACCGGGATGTGACATTATTCTTAATCTTTTCTTGTTAATCAACTAAGAATGTGATGGGGTATTGACCAGGATCTTATTCCTGATTTATTTTTGTCAATCACTTACGAATGTGAGAGGTACTGACTATGATCTTACTCCTGGTCTTTTCCTATCAACATTGATAAAGAGTGAAGAGGTACTGACCTGAATCTTATCTTTGATCTTTTCCTGTCAACATTGAGAAAGAACGAAAAAGTACTGACCAGGATCTCAATCTTGATCCTTTTTCATCAAAATTGAAAAAGAGTGAAGAGGCACTGATTAGGATCTCATTTTTTATCCTTTTTCAGCAACACTAAGAAAGAATAAAGAGTTACTGGCTAGGATCTCATTCTTAATCCTTTTTCATTAGCATTGAGAAAGAGTGAAAAGTTATTGACCAAGATCTCATTTATGATATTTTCTCTTCAATACTGAGAAAGAGTGAAGAGTATTTACTAAAATTTTATTCTTGATCCTTTGGTATTAACTAAGATCTTATTCTTGATCCTTTTTCATCAACACTAAAAAAGAGTGAAGAGGTACTGATCAGAATCTTATCCTTAATCTTTTCTCATCAACATTAAGAAAAAGTGAAGAGATAGTGATCAAGATTTTATTGTCAATTTTTTTCATTAATACTGAAGAAGAGTGAAGAGGTATTTCTTTGACTTATTATTAATACGAGGATCAAGTTATCATTCATATAACTAAATTGTTAATAAGCAGCTAGAGTATCTTGACTTGATTTAAGTCTTATAGGAGATTTCGGTCATTAATAATTATTTAAACTAATTATTAATAATGAATCTTTAGAAAAGTAAATTGACCTAAAGTTAGAAGTAAATACACTTGGTATGGTTTGTTAAGTCAATTTGCAAAGTACCTTACTCATTATTTAATTTTTTGATGTACCTTTGTGGGTTAAATGGTGCTTTTGGCAAGAGTCCCACTTCTTTAGTTAAAGCTTAGGGTCCCACTTCTTTTAAACACAGTTATGCTTTTAATTACTAGAGCTTATAGTCTAACTTTCCTTTGAGCACAAAGAAATGCTTGACAGTGACATAGTAATAAATTAAAAAACTATAAGATTTCTCCTTATTTTGTCTATTGGTCAAGGTTATTGAAAATCTCAACCTCTAGTCGCTTCTTTCTATTCTATCCCTAGGCTTCAATTTTTGTGTCTTATCATGCAATGATAAGTCAATTTTTCTTTCCTCCTTCAGCCTTAGGGGTATGTGATCTTTAATTTTGATCTCTTTAAATAACTTTTTTATGAACTGCCTCACACTAAGTTATAAAATGCTTATGTACAGTAAACCATCTTCTATTAATCCGTAATCCTTTCTTAAGGCCTTCCAATGCTAGGAGATTATAGAAAGCTCTTAGTTCTATGAATTTGTTATGAAATCTTCTTGCAAAGTTTCATAAGCTATCTTTGTGAACTTGTTTTATTAGCAATAATAAACTCGAGGTCTTGGTGGTTAGTGTTGCTCCATTGAACTCATCTACAAATGCTTTGTATAATTGGGATAAAATCTAAATATTTATTAGGATCAAGCTTTTATACTACTTTCTCACCTACCCTTCTATTATCAATGGAAAAATATGACACATTTGTAATTTTATTAGTCTCTGAATTAGTATCATTTATGTAAAAATTCAATGTAAATTGTGGGATCTATCTTTCCTATATACAAAGTAATCTGGGATATTTTGAACTTTCTAGGAAGTATTAGATCTAATATTTCTTGAGTGCAGGAGATTTAGAATCTAATCTTATGCATGATTGTTGATCGATATTTTGTTAGTGGTCTTGCTTCTTTATGGCTTCCAAATCTTCTACTAACCTTTTGATACACACTTCAATCTCCATTTCATTTACTCTATGCCCCTATAACATTTTCTCTCAATAGCTTTCTCTAGACTCTTTTCTCTTTCCTTAAAATGTTTTTGATTGAGGAATGACTTGGTGCTAATCTGGATCATGCTATACATAAGACCACATTTTTGGTTTGCTCTAAGACTATGAAGAGTATAAGGTGATTGTTGTTTTAAACTATCATAAATTCTGAAAGGTACATCTAAGCCTTGCATTTGTTTTCTTTCTTATAAGGATGCTCCACAAATTTCTCCATCTTTTTCTGAGTAGCTGTGAACTTCCTTCTTAAGGGAGGATTCTACAATAGCTTATACAGACCAAACTCCTTCCTAGATCCACTTTGCCTATACCTCATTCCTTCATCATTTCTTTTTTCAATAATAGGGGAACTATTTTATTTTGTTTTCAATGGTGTTACAACCTTTTGGCCAATGGAATTGCCTTGAATCATTTTCTTTATTTTTGCAAGCTCTTTTTCTAGTACTTTATCCATTGATCATTCTCTATATACTTTCTTTCACTCTCCTCTAATTTTCATGATAATTGGATTATTCTTTCATCTGTCACCCTCATAGTGGCTTGACTTATAGGGAACAACGTTGAGTTTGTCTGCGGGTTGGTACCATTAACATTGGATGATGCAATGCCACGCCAATAACTCACTATTATAGTCGCATTGGGGGGGATTCCCTTATTGATTCTGTTGTTTGTTCCCTTATCTCCTAGTAGAATAGGTTTTAGTCCTTGCTATGATTACCTTTTGTATTTTAACAAGAAAAATAGTTTTTTGATCTTTTTCACATATTGTGCAACTATTGGTGCACAAATTTTTTTCAACTCCAGGTACCATACAGTAAAACTTTAATGGTGGTTGAATACTTTAGAGCTTACAAGCACAAAGAAAATCAAAAGAAAATTATTTACCTAATGAAAATTCTTTGTTCAGGTCAGATTTTGGGTTTGAGATAGTAAAATGATAGCAACTCAGTAAATCAAACAAAACTTCATTACATTTGCCTTGTGACTTCTTTTAATTTTTTACAATAGTCGGTGATAAGGTGTCAATTCGGATAAACGTATCGTATTTGTATCGTGTCAATGAACTTACAGTATTTTTTTGTGCTCATCCGAATACGATCCATTTATTAATCATATCAAGAACCCTCAATTCGAATACGATCTATTTATTAATCATGTCAAGAACCCTCAATTTGAATATGATCCATTTATTAATCGTGTCATCCGTTTAATAATCATGTCATTCATTTATTAATCGTGTTATTTATTTTTAAATAGATGATATAACATAATATGATTGGATCATTAATTCGATCCAATCTATTCAATTCATTTAATTAATCAATATAAAATTTAACTTATTTAAT